>PVKP010016206.1:0-19998 GCA_004027715.1 Plecturocebus donacophilus | reverse complement strand
CTGGGCCGGGCCCGGCGGCCGCGGCGCCCGCGCCGGGGGTCAAGGCCGAGTCGCCCAAGACGGTGGTGCAGGCGGCCCCCCCGCCGGCGCAGACCCTGGGGGCCAGCGGCCCGGCCAGCACGGCGGCCAGCATGGTCATCGGGCCAACTATGCAAGGGGCTCTGCCCAGCCCCGCCGCCGTCCCGCCGCCCGCTCCCGGGACCCCCACCGGGCTGCCCAAAGGCGCGGCTGGCGCGGTGACCCAGAGCCTGCCCCGGACGCCTACGGCCACCACCACCGGGATCCGGGCCACCCTGACGCCCACCGTGCTGGCCCCCCGCCTGCCGCAGCCGCCTCAGAACCCGACCAACATCCAGAACTTCCAGCTGCCCCCAGGTGAGTGGCCGCACGGGGCGGGAGGGAAGGGCGGGTCCCAGCAGCGCCAGCTGCCAGTTCCAGGAAGTTCTCTGCTGCTGGAATGCTAAGGTCATCTGTCCTGCAGGCCGGTGGCTGGAGCAGGCCGAGGGGCAGCCGCTGCCCAGGTGCGGGGCCGGTCCAGGTGGCTGCCTGCGAATGAGCCGGTGGGAATCAGCACAGACTGCTTTCCTGTCTTCGTCCCTGACGTCTGCGGTGGCTGCCTGTGCCTTGGGGCTGGTTTGTTTCGGAGCCGCTCAGCCAGGACTCCTAGCGGAGCGGTCCTTACCTGCTCCCCGCCGGGGTTCTAAGGCTCAGCGCAGGCGCTCCTTGGGCCAGGCGATGGGGTCTGCGGAGCCGAGGGCAGGACTCTAGTGGCAGCGGCTGTCCCCTGTCCAGTTCTGCAGTTAGGTGTGTGGCCTATGTATGTCCCCATTTAGCCTTCTTGCCTCTTTGTGACCCTGGGCTTGAGCCTCCCCAATCTCCAGGCGAGGACACGGGGGCGGGGGGAGGTGGTGGAGGGTGACGCCCCCTCCTCGAGGCTGGGAAAGTCTGGATGGAAGCCTTGGGCTTCCCTGCTGCCACCAGGAAGGCAGAGATGTCAGGCGCACCTTGTGAGAGCCCTCCCCGCGCGCAGCCTTGCTGAGAGCCGCGCTCTGGAGTAGGGTTTCAGACCGTTGTGTCACGGTCTCTTCCAGCGCTGCGCTGGTACCTAAAGGAGTGCCCAGCTACTCTGGTTGCTGCCCTCTCGGGAGGGCAGAAAGAGGGCGGTGGCAGCAGATGTTCTCGCTCTGTGCAGGGGTCTCGGGGTGGTACTGGCTTTGCTGCGGATGCCTGGGACTCAGGCGCCCCTTCCGCCTGGCAGTTCCCACGCTCCTGTCTAGTTGGCTGTTTCCGCGACTCCTCAGGGCCCCTCAAGTTTGATGGGAAAGATTGCCTGGCCAGCATCGCACACTAGGCTGCTTTTGTCTGGGGCTCCCCGGCCCTCCCCAGCCGCCGTGGTGGGTGCTGGGCTGGGGAACTCCTCCCCGGCCTGTGGTGACGCGTGGCGTGCAGTTGTAGCAGCGCGGTGGCAGCAGTAGTAGGAACTGCAAGAAGAGCGTGGGTCACTCCTGTGTCCCCTCTCTGAAGGGAGCTAGCTATTGGTCACTTTGACTGGGTTGCAGCATCTTGAGAAGTGGAAGGTTATCCTGTCCAAGTATGTGAGGCTCAGGACTAGTGGTCAGACTCCCAACAGGGCAGGTGCAGGGGGCACTGCAGCAGGGAAAGCCTGTCGGGGAGTGGGGGGAACAGCTGTGAAGCCAGCTCACCCGGGTTTGCTGAGATGCCCATTATGACAAGCTTTCGGGGTCCTGAAGTGTTTGCGGGAGTGTTTTACCAAAGGCTTAGTTTTGCTCTCAGTGTGTATATTGACCTTTTATTAGGAAATGTGCCTGATCTTTAGTAATGTTGTGGAAAGATGATTGAAGGCTGTGGTCTATTATGTAAAATATCACAATGCTTTATTATAAAAATGTTTTCTTAGCAGTCCCACGTGTGTCAGCGCAGGCCAGGTGCCTGTTGCACCCCTTTGGGCAGGTATGGGACTCCGCCATGTGGGGCTGGCTGGGTTCTCTTGCACTGAGCCTCTGCAGAGGTAAAGCCTGTCTCTCTCTTTCTTTTGGGAGGAGGTGGAGGAATACGTGTTTGGAAAAGGGCATCTCTGCTGTATTTGTCATGAGTGATCCTGGGACTCACCTCCATCTTCTGTTTTAAGGTCAGTTTTAGGGTTGGCTGTGTTTGTTGAGGAGGCAACTTGAAAAACAACTGTGGGAGTGTTGACTGTGACTCCCGTGTGTGAGGACAGGGAACAGCTCAAACAGATGTTTGGGTGGCAGTGTTGAGAGCGGTGTTTTTAAGGGGCTGAATGTGCTACTGTCTAAAAAATGGAAGATTTACCCCATCTCTTCATGCCCCCCTGCAGTTCATCTACAGAATTCTAATAAGGAATTCTGATTGTGTTATTTCAGGAACTGCCAAAGCAAAAAAAAAGTATCAATAAAATTACCAGTGCCCCAAACCAGAGTACCTTCTTTTAAACAGTACAACTTAATTTTGTAAATCAAAATGGCAAATTGCAAATACTCTGGTTACTTTCTGTAATTGATCAGACAATATTGAATTATTCTAGTTGGCTTCATTGAAATATTTCACAATAAGAATGTTTAGAACAAAGATGGAAGTAACATAAAAATAACTCTTGCTTAACTAATAACTCATTCTAGTTACACCTCAGTCTTGCAAACTGAGGTGGGCCGGGAGTATTAGGAGTGGGCAGGGCTCTGGAAGCTGCATGTAGGTGTCAAGTGGAATAGCAGACTGGTGGCAATTGGATGGGGTGTGAAAGCGCCTGCCCCTCCCAGGCCTTCCCTCCATGGAGGTCTTGGGTGGGAGAAGGGAGGGGACAGAGGTTTCACCCTTAAGTCTAAGTCTTAGGCCCTTAAGTGTTTCAGCCCCACAGTACAGCACATATGTTGAATTTGGTTTTAGCCAGCTGTCTTGATATTCTTTGTCAGGACAGTTTTGTAAAGACAGTTATGTTAATGTAATTGTGATTTGCTGGTTTGAGGTGCCAGAGTCTAAATTATATTCACTAGGGAAAAAGGAGAAAACATGTCTTTAGTGAGATTTTTGGAGGTGACACACCTCACCTTGGGTTGTCATGTCACACACCTCATGGTTGTCCCAAGAACATGGAAAAGCACTAGTTACATACAGCTTAGGATAGTCGTAATGTCATAGTCATATTAGGATTTTAGCTGAAAGAAGGAAAACGTGCCCTGACACCCAAATCAGCATGTTCGAAAATGGTGTGAGAGATTTCTTCAGATAGGTGTGTGTTAAAGATGCTTGTTTCTAAAGGTTATTGTTGGGCCTAGCAAATTTGCGTTTTCTTCAGTGCATCTTGGTCGATTCTACTTTCACACAGAATTTACTGCCCAGTTGCTCTAAGATTTGGGCCAAGTGTAGATTATCATTTCAGGACAGAAAAGCACTTTCTCACCATGGGCCTCGATCCCTTGGCCTAGGGAGTGTGAGCTCGCTGCGTATTTTAGGAGGAGTACTCCCAGGGCGAATGTGTGTCTCTGGGTAGTATCTTGAGCATTGTTTCGCATCTGTAGGGAAAGTGGGGAAAAGTCCACTAGCCGCTGACTGTGCTGTGGGTACAGGGGTTGGGTTTGGCGGGTTCAGCCCCATGCTGAGTGGCATCATGCAGAGGGCCACCCCTGAGGTTGTGGGAACTGGCAGTTCTGGTGGCCAGTGGTGGCAGCCAGTGCTCTGGCACAAGGGACATCCCTAGAAGCTTAGATTTTGTGACCTGAGGGCATTGTTGCCATTTGACCTGGGAGGACTGTATTGTTCCTGGGAGCCTCAGCTTCCCCAGCTGTAAAGTGGGTTTGCCTGTTTGGTGAAGATTGCGAATTCAGTCAGGTGGCACTCAGTATTCCAAAGTCTCCCAGTTCCTCTCATTTTTCACTGTTTTTCACACATGATCCAGACTGCATGTTTTCTCAGTGACCGAGGTGTTTGGCGTGGCAGCTGACTCTGGTTCTGTCAATGAAGAAGTTACTGAGGTCGCAGGTGGGTCACCCTAGGGCAGCGGCTGCCTGCCTGCCTAACATAGGGGAGGGTTGCAGCGGCCTTTGGAGGCCTGGACATAGGTGGAGGGCTCACTTTAGGCAGAGGCCTTAACCCAGTGTTCTTCTTGATGCACCCAGATAACAGTGACATTTGAAAAGAACTTTTGGGGAGCTGTGCAAAGTCAGCCCTGGATGGCTCTGCCCAGCGTAGGGCAAGGGTGCTGCTCCCGGCCTTCCCTTCCTCCCCGTTCCTGCCCTGCTGCTGGAGTCGTCACCATTGACTTCGGGATGAACAGAGTCATCTTGGTGACAGGTTGGGATGGACCTCACCTGCCTTTGGTGTCTTGGAGCTGGTGACCCTCATGGGTTGGTGGCAGCCAGGACTCGGGGTCCTGTCACACTCTTAGGAGCCTTTCTCCTCACTGCTTACCTTGCCTGAGTGCTGTGTTCACAGAGAGGTCTGTGAGTTTGAACAGAGAATGATGTTTGAAGTTTAGTTACTGTTGCCGTTTCTTTTTCTTTTTGAGACGGAGTTTACCTCTCCTTGTCCAGGCTGGAGTGCAATGGTGGGATCTCAGCTCACTGTAGCCTCTGCCTCCCAGGTTCAAGCAATTTTTCTGCCTCAGCCCCAGCCTCTGCCTCCTGAGTAGCTGGGATGACAGGTGTGCGCCACCACATCTGGCTTAATTTGTATTTCTTTTAGCAGAGACAGGGTTTCTCCATGTTGGTCAGGCTGGTCTCTAACTCCCGACCTCACGTGATCCGCCTGCTCGGCCTCCCAAAGTGCTGGGATTACAGGCATGAACCATCGTTCCCGGCCCAGCAGCCCTGTTTCTTAGGGCCTGTGAGAAGCTTTGTAGGAGAGGGTGTCCCGCTTGCTTCGTGGCACATGGACCTGAGGTGGGCTGCAAGCACCTGGAGAGTTGACCTTCTCCCAGGTCAGAGAGCACAGCCACCCTGGCTCCCAGGACCGTCCCTGGGCTCCCCAGTGTGCTGTGGGAGTTGGCCCTTAGGAATGGGCACAGCGTGGCCGGTAGGCGGCATTTGGTCAGAGCAGCACAGATGGGGCTAAGCAGAACAGTGGTGGGCGCTGTGTAACCTGTAATCATAGTGGAATCGAGGCATTCCTGTTCTGCTTTCAAAGTCTTCTCCGGCATATAATGTGAGCTTTCTTCCCCTTAAATGATAAATTTGAAGAAAGCTTTTATAAATTGTTGTTTATATGTGAGTTGATCAAAGCATAATTAGCAGCTGTTTATGAGGATCTTGAAGCAGAGGTATAGCAGGGCTCTGGAGAAGCTTGCCTGAGATTTGGGGTAATCTGCAGGGGTCCTGAAGCGCTTTGCTTTTCTTTGTGGTACTCAATAGGAACCTTCAGGCCCTCGATTGTCTGGGAAATAGTTGCTGTTTAGAGCGTTCACCTGTGCCGCCTGGCTCAGGCAGTGGGATGAGGGCCTTTACTTCATCAGGCCTTTGATAGCAATAAAGCAGTTAAATAAAGGGGGCTTTTAGCTGCAGGCCCTTCTGTGCTGGGTGCTGTACACCTGGGCCTCCTGGATGCTTCTGCCTCCAGGTGGGCCTGCGGTTGCTATGGCACTGTGGTGGCGTCAGCTGCAAACGTGTACACAGCTGTTCTTTCAAAATTCTCACTTGGAGGAGTGAAGTTGAACAAGAGCTGAAAGTTCTGTTTGCAAATTAATTTTTGCTTGGCTGGACCATGAAAATTTTGAATGAAAACTTTTGTTTTTTACATTAAGTGAATGTTTGCACCAAAGAATGACAGCTTTCAAAAAACAAGGAGCTCCATGTTGTCCACCTCGAGGCCCCGCTCCCGTTTGAGAAAGCACTGTCCCCTGTTGGTCGGTCTGCGATGGTCTTGGGCTCTGCTGCAGCCCTGCCTGCTGCGTGGTGTGGGGCGTGCTGCTGTGTGTGGGATGGGGTAGTGAGGTGCTCCCAGCTTCTCTTGCCGCGGATGTCATGTTGTGGAGCAAAGTTGTCTGTCGGGAACTGTGTGTGAGGACGGGAGAAATTGTCTGTTGGGATCTGTGGGGACTGGAGAAGTTGGCCCCACACGAGCCCTGTTGTATGTAGCCGTGTGGGTAGACCTGCATCCGTCCTTCCTGAGGTCTTGATGGGGCCTTTCTGTCCCTCACTGGGCATCACCAGAAAGCGCCAATGTGAGGAAGGCACATGTGGCATCTTGGTCTCAAAGTTGTGGGAGGAGCATGGCCAGGTAGGGTGGTGGTCAGGGCACATGGATCTTGAAGGGACCATTTCCGAATAGTCAGGAAGCCCTGAAACAGTTTTTTATATCTAGCAAACTGGACATTAGGTTTAGAATGAGGGCCCAGCGGTAAGCTGGTCTGTGGCTCCCAAGGGAGTTGTTTTGGGGTTGGGGTCAGGAGTCTGAGTGGACAGTGGATGGACCAGGCAGGACACTAGGAGCCTGGGAGCTGAGCCGTCCTCTGGACGCTAGGTGTGGCCAGAGCACACCCAAGGCAGAGGCTTTGTGGGTCAGCTGGTCCACTGTGGGCAAAGGTGCCACAGGTGGCAAGGCGGGTACCTTGTTCCACGGGGTCGGGAGACACAGCCTTTCCCCTTCTGACTTTGCACTAAAGTGTGTGGGACAATGACCTGTGAAAGTTTTTAAAGGAACTTCTGTCTTCTGCAGAAAAGCGTGGTCCCCACATTGCTCATAGGAGCCACGCGTGGCGCTCAGAGTGCGGCCAGAACGCACAGGCCTACCTCACTTTGGAGCCTTGCAGAAGGCTATGAGTGTCAGTGTCAGAAGCATCATGGCAGGAACAAAGGGTGAAACGGGAAGCAGGCTGGAATGGTTTTTTTATGTAACTGTAAGTGTAATAAAATTATTAGTGACTTCTGCAACACAATTTTTCTGATTATAAAATTAGCTTTTAATCATTATAGAAAGTTTGGAAAGTAAACTGTGAAGAAGAAAATAAAGTCACTTGTATTGTAACCTGGCCCAGACTGCTAACATTCTGGGGTGTCTCACTTCAGCCTGTGTCCGGTGCAGGTCTCTTTCTGTGCTTTTCTAGAATCACAGTTCTCCTGTGACCCAGGTCTGTGCCTTGCCTTGTCCTATGTCTGGTGCACTTTCTCTTGGCCCTCGGTGGCCTCAACCTCCAGCATTTCCTAACAGGCCCCTGCGCCAGGGTACGGTGCTAATGGTGACAAGTGGCCCTGTAGGTGAATGCCTTTATGCCTAACTCTGTGTGTGTCTGGTGGGTTGAGCATTTTCAAGGCTTTGATACACATCACCTTCCACCAGATTATGCTTTGAAAAACATTGCCAAAATACGACTTTTGGAAATGGATACCATCCTAAAGGAAGAAAATTGTGTCTAGTTTTAAGTTGCGTTTCTTTAAGTGAAATTAGATCTCGTCCATGCAGATGTTGGCTATTCTCAACAACTGTGTCCATTTTTATAAGTACTTGTTTTTTTTTTTTTGAGATAGAGTCTTACTCCATCACCCAGGCTGGAGTGCAGTGGTGCAATCTCAGCTCACTGCAACTTCTGCCTCCTAGGATCAAGTGATTCTCGTGCCTCAGCCTCCTGAGCAGCTGGGACTGCAGTTGTGCACCACCACACCTGGCCAGTTGTTGTATTTTTAGTAGAGATGGGGTTTCAGCATGTTGGCCAGGCTGGTCTTGAACTCCTGTAATCCCAAAGTGTTGGGATTACAGGCATGAGCCACTGTGCCCGGCCTACATGAGTGCATTCAGAGGGTGTGTACTGAGCCACGGGGGAAGGCTGACGAGGATGCCAGGGTTCAGCTGTGGGGGTCCCAGGCTGACAGACCCTGCTTTCATGGTGTGTCCATTGTGGGGGCCAGGGAGTTAACAGGGAAACAGATCAGCAGGTATGTCTGATTGTGATAAGCACCCTTAGGTGAGAGGGGACTGCTAGGCAGGGTAGTCAAGGAATGCTTTCCCAGGAGGCTGAGGGACGAGAAAGGGGTCAGCCACATACAGCAGGGACCTGTGTCCACGCTGAGGAAAGAGCAGATGCAGGCGTCCTCCATGCAGATTGTAGGGCTGCTCTTAGTGTGGATTGATTATATTCACAGGCTGCACACAGTATGAACTGATTGTATTGCAGGGCTACCTGCACACAGTGTGAATTGATTATATCTCAGGGCTGCCTGCAGGTAGTGTGAATTGATTATATCAAAGGGCTGCTCAGAGTGTGAATTAATTGTGTTACGGGACTTCCTGCACACAGTGTGAATTGATTATATCACAGGGCTGCCTAGCGGCAGTGTGAATTGATTATATCATGGGTCTGCACACAGCATGAATTGATTATATTACGGAGTTGCCTGCAGGCAGTGTGAGTTGATTATATCACGGGCTTAGACACAGTGTGAATTGATTACATCATGGGGCTGCCCCCAGGTAGTGTGAATTGATTATGTCATGGGGCTGTACACAGTGTGAATTGATTGTATTGCAGGGCTGCCGCAAGCGATGTGAATTGATTATATTGCGGAGTTGTCACAGGCAGTGTGAATTGATTCCAAGTGCCTCAGTGGCTGGAAGCCATTGAGGGTTTGAAGCTGGATGGGGCAGAATTCAAAGTTGTATGTAGAGGTCACTTTTGCATCTGAGCTGGTGGAATAAGGGGATGGTTGTGGCAGGGGCTTGGGGCAGGTGGTGGGGCTTAGGGAGGTATGGGTGGGCTGGAGAGAGGGGTGAGGACAGGGGCCCTTGTGGAGTGAGATTGAGGTGGGCAGGCAGGGTGAGAGGGAGCATCAGTGGTGGTTGGTGGGAGGCAGGAGCTCAGGGGAGCAGCTGCTGGCACAGGTCAGGGTCTGGGAGTCTTGGTGTTGCCAGCTCTGATGCCATGGGGTGTATGAGACCCCACAGAGTAGGCTAGAAGAGCTGTGGAAGGCTGTCCTGCAGTTCCTGGCACCTCCAAGACCGGGCCGGCTTGGGAGCCAGGGAGGAGTTCTGGGAGAGGCGGGCATTCAGAGGGTGCGCCTGGTCAGTGGTGCTGGGAGTGGGATGAGTGAGAGTGGATGCCTAGGTGCAGGAGCCTGGTGGGAGGAGGTTGCAGGGGGGTGGCCCAAAGCAAAGAGTTGTCAGCTCTTGGGGCAGAAAGACAAGGTGCGGCTGTCACTGAGAGCCCTGTGTGGTGGAGCGTTTGTTGCAAGGTCACTGTCTCTCCTGGCCTCCAGTGCAGTGAGGGTGGAGGTAGCGGGGCTGTGATGGAGGCCGTTTTGCTCTGGTGCGTGCAGTCCTTGCCTTCCTGCCGTGTGTTGGTGTGCAGATTTGCGGGTCTGCAGATTTCTAGAGCCAGAAAGTCCCGGAAGAGAGTCCCCCTCTGCGAAGATCTGAGGCTCACAGAGGTGAGCGGCTTCTCAAAAACCCCAATGCTGCTTACATGCCACAGGGCACCTGTCACTCCCTCAGGCCTCCTCCCTATGCCTGTGTCGCTGAGAGACTGGCAATGGTTCAGTGTGGAGTGAAGGTACGGGCTTCAAACCTCTAAAGCACAGGGACCTGGCTTTCAGAGAGAAGATCCACAGAATGAAATGTCTCAAGTCTGCATGGTGAGGGGCTGCTGGGCCTGTGTGGCATGCGGCCTCATCCGATGATCCTGCTCTGTCCTGCGGGCCCTCCAGTGCTTGGGCTTCCCCGCAGCTGGTGGCTGTTTGCTAGGTCTGGGCCGCCTCATCTGCCTGGGGAGGTCCATCTGTCAGTCCTCGCAGTCCGGCGGCTGCAAGGACAACAAGTGGCCAAAAGGCACCCCTGGTCTTAGAGCCCCTGCTCGGAAGTGACGCAGGCCTCTGCCTAGTTCCAGCCGAGAAGACTTGGTTATTGGCTGTGTCTGTCTGCACGGAGTGCTGGGTGGTTCAGCTTGTGCCTGGGGGTTGGTGGGATACGGGTGGATAGCCAGCAGGCCTCTGCGTGTGGCCTTGGTGGGCCAGGGGGATGAGTTTGGTTGGTTGGTCAACAAACATTCACTTGGCAGTGAGCTCAGATCACACCTGTGGATCCTCCTGACGGAGTTGCTTGGGGAGCGGCACAGGCCAGTGTGGATGGGGCGGAGGCAGGGTGCACAGATGCGGCTTCTCAGTGTAGAATGTTGCCCGCTGCTCCCTTCTCCAGTGTAGCTTCTCAAGGTGGGCGTCTCCTCTGTTGCGTTGTGGACACCCCGGCATTTCCCCGCTGCTCTACCTGACCAGGCACTTTTGGAGCCACTTAGTGGTGGATCCAGAGCAGTGGAGAGCCGGGCCGGGAGCTCATCTTAGGGCAGCGGGGCGGTCCGGGTTCTCCTGCTTGGCGGCCGTGTGGGCTCCTGGTGTCGGGACGGTGCTTGAGCTCGGCCCCTGTGGCCCTCCCCCGTCCCCCTTGAGTGACTACAGAGCTCTGAGAGTTTGGAAAGCACAGATCGGGTGCCTTGGGGGCTATGATTCTGGATGGGTGACAGGGCCACCCTCTTCCACCTTTGGGTGCTTTGCAGGCCACAGGCAGCTCTGCTTGGACTGCTGAGGCTGGGCTTGGGGATGGTGTCACCTCAGTACTTTGGAGGTTGTGGGGCTACTAGAGTTCTGTCGTGGAAAGGGCTGCCACCTGCCTTGGGCCATATAGTTCCAGCCCTAGAGACTTGGTGGTGGGGGGGGGTGGCCTGAAGGACCTGGGATAGGGAGTTGCTGTGAGGGACCTGGTGGTGTGGGGACAGCGAGGGACCTGGGGTATAAGCTTGTGGTTCAGAGTGAGGGCAGTGTGGGGATATGGGGATGGTGGTGTTGAAGCCATGGGGTGGGTGCTTATCTGGTGTAGGGGAGGTGAAACCTGGTGGAGACATTCTATTGGTGCAGGGGAGGCAGGTGACCCACAGGGCACACACACAGGCTGGGGCTAGGGTGTGGAGTGGGTGCAGGGCAGGGCACCCTGGGGTTTGTTGATCTCAGTGGAATGGAGGTGGCTGGTGCCAGATGACAGTGCCGGGGGTCAGGTTCAGGAGCAGGTGGAGAGGTAGGTTGCTGACTTTGGGGAAGGGGTCGAAGGACAGTTTCTTTGTTTTTTCTTATCTGTTTTTTAAGGAGAGATCTTGGAGCCATGCTCCATAGTGGAGACAGGACGTGCGTCATGTGTGGATTTGTGCTTTTGGTTGGTTGGAGTTAGGCTGGATGAGGACGGGTGGGGTGGGGGGAGGTTGAGCCTGGTGATGTGCTTTATGTCAGCCACTTCATGCAGGCCACTGTCACTCGGCCTGCACCCCACTCCTGTACCCTGCTTGGAGCTGCTTGGCCCGGGCGCGTCTGTGGTGCTTGGTGTGCTGTGGGGACGGCCGGGAGCCCATGGTGCGGGATGCAGAAGGGGAAGGCTACCTTCCTGTCGTCTCTCTTCCTTGTGGTTGTGGAGGTGACATGGCCCAGCAGGGGTGGGTGGTGTGTCTGCAGGCCCTGGAGCTTCGTGGGAGGCGGCAACCTGGGTTTGTCCAGGAAGGGCGGCAGATATCCAGAGTGGAGCGCGTCCTGTGGGTGCAGCTTCCTTGAGGTGGACCTGTCTGTCCTCACTGTGTCCCTGCTGCCTGGGATACCCCTGAGGTGTTGATGGCCTCGCCAGTGACACCTATGGGAGGCTTGGCAGGGCAGCGTTGAGGGCCACAGGCCACCTTCATGAGGTTCTGAAGTGGTGCCACGGCAGGGGCCGGGCCCCTCAGAGGAGGGACTGTGGGGACCGAAGGACTGTTCCAGTGGCTGTGGGGGTCACCGAATGAGTGGAGAGGGAGGGTGGCCTCCGTGGGTCAAGGCTGTGGTAGTGGGAGGACAGGTCTGGGATGTCCTGTGGTGCTGAGAGGGACGGGAGCGAGCGGCGGGTGGCACTCATGTTTCAGGGCTGAGATGACGAAGTTTCCTCTGCAGGTACAGCCTAGGGAGGGTAGCCCCAGGCCCTGTGGGAGTGGGGCTGGTGGGTGGCTCCCTGCCTGATGGGAGCGTCCTATGAGAGGAGGCCGGAGAGTAGCCAGGCTGGGCCGAGGTGCCCTGTGACTGCTTCGGGCACAGTGGGCCAGCACCCCTAGTGTCCCATGTCGGAGCTGAGCACCCTGGTTGTCCAGCCAGTGGGCAGAAAGAGGCCTCTGTGACCGGCTGGGGCGCAGGCCTGGGCCTCAATGGATCCCTCCAGAAGTGCATTTCCATGACTTCCTCAAGGCCACACAGCTGGTGGGTGGGGGGCTGGGGCTAGAGACCGGGGCTCTGGAACCTCTGCCCTGGCTCTGCCTCACTCTGGAGTGACTTTGGTGGCAGCTGTGGGCTTCTGGCGAGTTGGGAGTTGGGCTGGAGTGCCCGGTGGGCAGGGTGTGGGGCTGGGGCAGACGGGGATCTGGGCATGGTGCTTCTCTGCAGGTGTGCGGGTGGCTGTGGCTCAGGCATATGAGACCCAGGAGAGTGTGGAGAGCAGGGCCTTCTTCCCCAGGCAGTGGGACCCCTGAAGTCTGTGGGGTGGAAGAGCCAGAAAGCCTGGCCTGGGTTCCAGATGTTGGTCCTGATGACACCCTGGAGATGGAATCAGAGACGGAGCAGAGGTCACTGGGCAGAGGCTGCAGAAGTGGGCCTGTGTGCTGTGCTTGCTGCGTGCTGGCTGGTGCCAGGCCTGTGTGCCTCCCACACTCACCACTGCCCTACAGGACAGGCGTTTGCGGTCCGCTTCCTCTTGCAGGAGCTCAGCCTGGGGCCCCCGCATGTCTCTGCACGTCCTGATGGTGAGGACAGTGGGGGCAGATGTAGAAGGCTGGCATGGGCACTGCTGCATCTGGAGAACCAGCAACCATGATGGTACTGGTGGGTGGTGCCAGTGGGGGCACAGTGCAGATGCTGCAGCTTGGAGTTGGGGGATGGAGCCCGGTGACTGAGGTGAGCGTGCAGGGAGAGGTCTGGGGGGTATGATGCCCATGAGCAAGGTGGGCATGTGGGGAGAGGGCCCAAGGGAGATGGAGCCCAGTGGCAGAGGTGGGCATGCTGGAGAGGGCTTTGGGGGGATGGCGCCTGGTCCCAAGGTGGGCACGCAGGGAAGGACCTGTGGGGATGGAGCCCGGTGAACGAGGTGGACGCTTATGGGACGGCCCAGGGTGATGGAGCCCAGTGACATAGGTGGGCACACAGGGAGATGATCCTGCTTAACGAAGGTGTGGCCCCCACCTGGACCCTGGAAGTGCGATGGGTTTGTATTGCCCCAGAGTGGGGCCCATCCCAGGGACAGGAGGGAGGGGCCAGCTAGGACCTGCTGGCCAGCTGGAGTCAGGGAGATTCCAGCTGGACCCTGAAGGTGGCCCTGTCTGTCGCTGTCTTCTCTGCCCTGCACTCAGGATGCCCAGCTGAGCAAGTCCCCTGACAACCCCCACCCTTTCCTAGGTGTGTCCAGGGGGAGCTGGTACAGGGCTGGGCTGCCTCTCGGTTTTTAGAAAAGCGTTTGTGGTAGAACAGAACCCCCAGAGGCAGCCCCCTTTCCTGCCTGGGCCTGCCCTGTGCTGGAGGGTGCTGGGTGGTGGCAGCCGCAGGGAACTGACTCGATACCGAGCCCCAGGGCTTTGGGGCATTTTCAGAGGTGACTTTGAGACTTCCTTTCTTTCATACATCCCCTGCCCGTATTGTGGCTCCGGGTGGGGGGCCAGGCACCTTGGTGACGGGGTGGTCCAGTGAGGGTGTGGGTGCTGGGGAGCTAGGTCTGGGATGGCCCTGATGTGAGATGGTCCTGGCATAGGGTCGCCGGTGAGTCAGGCAGCGCCTGCGTTTGAATATCTCAGTGAAGAATCCTGGGTGCTGGTGTTTATAAAAATAGACCTGTGGCTTCAGTCCTTTTTGGTATGATTGACATTCGATAGCGTGCGTTTATATTCTGTTGTGTTCCTGCAGTAGGAGCCAGGGCAGCTCTTCTCATGGCGAAGCCTGGTTGGTGGCTGAAGTGCGTGGCATCACCTGGCTTGACGGTGCATGCTGCGCTCACAGCAGAGGCAGAGGCTGGCAGCGGCAGCGTCTTCCGCTGTTTCCATCTCTTCTTACGCCAGTTATTTCCAGTGCGGTGGTGCCTCTATGCTGTGCTCGAGTGTGGCCTGTTGTGCTTGTGATGGGGTCTTCACGTCATTTGCCTGTGGACTTATCCATCCCAGTGTCCCTTTCCTGTATGGGGCAGGAGGCGGGTCTCGCTATCGAGGGAAGAGAGTAGAGCAGGCGCCTTGAGACTTGACTGTGTCGTCTCCGCCTTCTGAAGGCGCTCACGAATATTCATCCACTTTAAGAGAAGTCCATGCTCCGAATGCCTACTTAACCAGTCCTTCATGTGACTCTCAGAAGAAAAGAATGTTTCTAGGAGGGTCGTGTTTCATGGGCGTCAGTGCAGGCTGGTAGCATGGCCTCTTGGGGTAAGCAGGGAGCCTGGTCAGCTTTGGGATTGCAGTGGTGGTCACCAGAGCCCCATGTCAGTAAGAGTGTGTCTCGCTCATGGTGACACTGAAGTTGCCCTTCTGAAAAGAAAGTAATTGTCAAAGAATAGACGAGTAGAACTACAGTGATGGTCTTTATGATTGCGGCTGGGAAAAGATTTCCTAGGATACAAACAGCATGAACTAATAGAGGAGAAAATCGAAACGTTGGACTTCAAAATTAAAAGAAAACTTTTGCTAGTTGACAGACATTAAGAAAATGAAAAGGCAAGCCATTGGGAGAAAATATTTATTTCTAACAAAGAAATTGTATCCAAAATACATAAAGAACTCTTACAACTCAATCACAAGACGAGAAACAATGGTGAAAGATGGGCAGAGAGTTTGAATAGACCCAAAAGAAGGTGCACAGATGGCCAGCAGGTGTATGAAAAGGTGCTTACATCGCTGGACTCCAGGAAATAAAACCCCAGAGGGATGCTGCAGCTGATAACACACCCACCTGAAAACAGCCGGAGTTAAACTGGCAGCCATCCCATGTGTCGGTGGGTGTGGAGGTCCTGGGACCCTCAACACTGACGGGAGGAGGAGGAGCACGAACAGGTAAGTATTGATTTACCGTGTGCGGCAGCACCCCCCACCAGGATATTTGGAAATAACCTAAGTGTCCATTGCGAGGTGAGTGGTGACAGGTGATGTGATAATCCATCCGGTGAGATGCTGCTCAGCTCCACGCAGGAGCCGATCATGACACATGGAGCAGTGCTGAATTGAAGCATCCTCACCAGGTACAAGAGCCAGGCAGGAAAGACCGCCGGTCGCACAATTTCGTTTACATGAAATTCTAGAAAAAGCTAAGCTGGAACAACGGTGGTTGCCTGGACTGAGGGTGATGGAGTGTGGTGTCGGGATATGTTTTAAGTGGATAGAAATGTTTTAAATCTCGATTGTGGTAGAGGTGACACCGCTGTATACATTTGCCCAAACTTTTCAAATTGCGCACTTAAAATAGGTGAATTTGTATTATGTGAACTGTATTTCAGTAAAGCTATAGCAAGTCCCTGGGGCCAGTGCTTCTTCCTGTTGCATGTGGCATGGTGTTTCAGGGAAGGAAAGGCAGTTGTGGCTGTGGTTGTCATTTGTGTCTCATTTGTTGGTGCAGAATCCCAGTGTCTGCTGTCCGCTACACCGGGGTGCCACAGGGCAAGGGCTTTCAGCAGCCTGGTGGAAAACAGCCTCATTAACTGTCTTTTCAGTCTGATGCTGGCTGTGGAACTTCACATTTCTTTAGGAGAGCATCAGTATTTGGAAGTTTGCATGGGAAGGAAAATGTATTAGTTACAGTTGTGAAGCAGAGGTTACTGCTGTTCCTGCAGACAACGCAGATGAGGCTGTGTGTCTGGGACCTGTTTATACGCTGGCAGGCAGTCCCGTCTTCCCTTGGTGCAGGCAGCAGTGTCTGCTCTGGATTAGATGAGAAAGAGCTTTCATGCCCACCTGGCTCTTTCGCCACAGAATCTAGGTTCACCCTTTGCAGGAGCAGGTATGTCACAATAGCTTATGTAGCCTTACGCTCACAAACAAGGCAGTATCTGGCTTTTAAATAGTTACTTTCTTTCTGAGTAATATGTACTCATCCTAGAAAATTTGATAAAGGCCAAAAAGTATGTAAAAGAAACGCATGCTAATCTGTATTCCTGTCACCAAGGGAGAACCGTAGAGGCGAGACCATGGGTGTGTGGCTCAGGCAGCATGGCTCGTTCATCCGCAGTACTTTAGGAGTGCTCGCACGTGCAGGGGTTTTGCGCCTGTTCTCCCGAAGATTGAACCCAAACTGGTGCGCTGTTGAAAGTGTAACCGCTGTCAGCTCCACCACACACCCGAAGCGGGGCGGGCAGAAAGGGCAGGGAAGAACATTTCAGACCTTGTGTGGCCAGTGGGGAGGATGCATGGGCAGGGAGGTGCAGGACACTTGTCTCTGTGACCTCCTGAGCGGGGAGCGTCCCGGTGGGATTCTGTTTGAGCAGCACGGCTTTGCCAGTTATCTTCCTGCAGTATGGCTAGACTGTCTCTCCCTACCTGAGGTTATTTACCTGCTCACCTGTGTTTTCACCCCAGTGTTGTGAGTTTCCTTTTCCCTGTAGTCACTAATCTGTCTGGGATTAATTTTGATGCGTCGCTCAGGGTGGCCTCTT
Source organism: Plecturocebus donacophilus (assembly GCA_004027715.1). NCBI lineage: Eukaryota > Metazoa > Chordata > Mammalia > Primates > Pitheciidae > Plecturocebus > Plecturocebus donacophilus. The sequence continues at coordinate 3,375 of PVKP010016206.1, read as the reverse complement.
TTCTTGCCCCGGGCTGACTTGCTCCTCTGTTCCTGTCTGGAGCTGCTCCCTGTGCCTCCGGCCTTCGCTCGTCCTGTTTGGTGCATCTGGCACAAGACATTAGCCTCATCCTGTGTTTCCTGTCCCGGGCCTGTCCCTTCCCCAGGGAGCCTTGGAATGGCATGTAGAGGAAAATGACTCTGGAGCACTTGAGGCAGGGCTGGGGGTGCTGGTCATGCTGGTAATACATTTTTAACACGGCATTCCCCGCCTCCCATCAATTCTTTGAAATTATATGTGTGTGTGTGTGTATGTATTTTTTTCTTAAAGACAGAATCTTACCCTTTCGCCCAGGCTGGAGTACAGTGGTGCCATCTTGGCTCCCCACAACCTCCACCTCTTGGGTTCAGGCAATTCTATTGCCTCAGCCTCCTGAGTAGCTGGGAGTACAGGCATGCGCCATCGTGCCTGGCTAGTATTTTTTTTGTATTTTTAGTTGAGATGCGGTTTTACCATGTTGGCAAGGCTGGTCTTGAACTCATGACCTTGTGATCTGCCCTCCTTGGCCTCCCAAAGTGCTGGTATTACAGGCGTGAGCCACCGCGTCTGGCTGAAATTATATTTTTATCTCTTCTCTTGCACAGAAAATCTTACATCCTAGTAACATAAACATATTTACTTACTTGGCTTATCCTACCATATACTTAAACATAGATTCAGAATGACAGCAATAAAATGAGAGTAAAGTTTAAGGTTTCTTCTCACTCTTTATCTTTAGAATTTATTCTTTAAGGATGTTAGATCAGTACTGTGTTCAAAATTCCACTGAATTGATTTTTTATGTGGTTATGTTACCAGTTTGATACACAATTTAGTTGTGTTTTGGTTTGTTTACAATTTTATTTTTATTTTCTGTTTAATTTTGTGTGTGTAAAACATTTATATGGTTCAAAATACACATACTCGCATGAATACGCACATTTGTTTTTGGTCCTATTTTAACTAATGTAGCATATACACTAATTTTTACCTTGATATTTTTACTTAACAATGTAACTTGGAAATCATCTCTGGTAGCATTTTATTTTAATTGAAAAACTTTTAAGTTTTATGTGTAGTACACTCAGAGAGGAAATTACTTTGAATAGTGATGCTTTTCTGCATAATTCAAGCACTGAAACTTAAAAAATAATTTTGGAAGAAAATAGTTCAAAAAATACATTATATTTTTCTCTGCCAAGGCATAAAGCATATAATAGGCACAGGTTAGCAGTGCCTGAGAATATTGGGCTGGAGACAGCGGGGGTCAGTCTTAAGGGAAGGCCAGGCAGGGTGGTTTTTTCACTGGTGGGAGGCTGAAGCCGGGGGTAGCTAATGGGCCCTGCCTCTCCGTCTCCAGTGCAGCCTGCTGTGGGCTTGAAAACACCTCCTGGAATTGTGTATAACCCAGGTGTAGCCGTGCATCGCTTCATGACGGGGATACCTTGTAGAAACGCATCGTTAGGCAATTTCATTGTTGTTCGAGGACTGTGGAATATAGTAACTCGAACCTGGATGGCACAGCCTGCTGCATGCCAAGGTTGTGTGGTGCGGCCCCTGGCTCTTGGGCTGTAAACCCTCATGGCTTGTGAGTGTACAGATGTAACACAATAGTGAGTTTGTGTATCTAAACATATAAAAGGTACAGTAAAAATATGGGATGAGGGATTAAAGATGGTGCAGCTGTGTGGGGCACTCATTGTGAATGGAGCTTGCCGGACTGGGTGCTGGTCTGTGGGAGGCAATGAGTGAGGCCTGGGACTATGCTGCCGTAGACTCTAGAACACTCTATGCGTAGGGCTCACCGAATATATACAAACAGATTTTTCTTCAGTAATAATTTAACCTTAACTTACTCTAACTTTATAAACTTTTTAACTTTTTAAAACTTTTTGACTCTTTTGTAATAACACTTAAACACATTATACAGCTGTGCAAAAAACTGCTTTCTTTATATCCTTATTCTGTAAGGTTTTTCTTTTTGTTGTTTGTTTTTTTGAGACACGTTCTTGTTCTGTTGCCCAGGCTGGAGTGCAGTGACGCAATCACGGCTCACTGCAGCCTTGACCTCCCTAGGCTGGAGATCCTCCCACCTCAGCCTGGATAGCTGGGACTATCGACGTGAGTGGCCACCATGTCGGGCTAATTTTTGTCTTTTTTTTTTTTATAGGTTTCACCCTGTCGCCCAGGCTGGTTGTGGACTCCTGGGCTCAAGTAATCTGTCCTCCTTAGCCTCCCAAAATGCTGGGATTACAGACGTGTGCCACCACACCCAGCCAGCTTTTTTCTTTTTTTAAAATTATTTATTATTTTTTAAACTTTCTTGTTAGAAGCAAAACACTAGCACACGTTAGCCTAGGCCTACACAGAGTCAGGACCATCCACTTCACTGTCCTCCACCTCCATATCTTGTCCCCTTGAGAGGTCTTCAGGGGCAGTAACACGGAGCCGTCATCCCTGTGCTAACAGTGCCTTCTTCTGGATTCTTCCTGAAGGACCTGCCTGAGGCTGCTTTACAGTAACTTTAATTTTTATAAGCAGATGGAGTATACTTTAAAACAACGATAGGAAGTAAAGTATAGTAAATACATAAACCGGTAACATAGTTAATTATCATTGAAACGGGAGAGTTCCCTGACCCCCTCTCCGGACTTGCAAAGGGGTGTGACTTGTTTGTGTGAGGGAAACACACAGACAGGCAGATGGAGGAACCCAGATGAGCATTTTTGGGCTCCGGCCCCACAGTAGTGTCTAGGAGTATGTTACAATTAATGCTCTTTTAGCAGTTGCCATTCGCGGATGGCTAAGTGTTAACCAGCTCAGCAGAGTCAGGTGACAGCCTTTTATACCTTGCCCTCTCAGTACCCAAGTCCTTGTGTGGTGTCCAGGAAGAATCAGGTCACACGGACTTCAAGCATGTCATCTTGGGAGATTTTTTTGCGTGATGGGGGTGGCTCTCAGTGAGATGGATGGGGAGCTGACAAGGGGATGGAGTGGGAAGGTGCCCTCCCTCTGGAGTTCAGCCGTCCCACAGCTGATCTCCTCTTGGACGGTGCGCAGCAGAACCCCTCTCAGTGTTGAAACAGTCCTTCTCCCCTCTCTTTTTTGGCTGCACCACTTTGCTCTCGCCAGTGGAGGTTGGGATTTATATGGGCACAGGATGGGGCGTGGCAGACCAGAGTAGCCTTGGAAAAGGCAACATTTGGGCTCACAAACAGGAATGCCTGTTCTCATTTAGGGCCGCAGGTGTCCAGGCTTGAGGGTGGGGCTTTGTCGGGGAGCTGCCCTCTTCTGCCCAGGATTTCCTTGCCTCCTGTCCATATCATTTTTTTTTTTTTTTTTTTAAAGAATGAAAGA
>PVKP010016205.1:0-48670 GCA_004027715.1 Plecturocebus donacophilus | reverse complement strand
TAGTTAGCTTGCAAACAGGGTAACATCTCCGCTAACCTTTCATAGCTTCAGACATAACAGCAGCTGCAGTCCAAGTAAACCTAATTTGAAGACCATAGAAGATGATTCTGAGTGGATCAAACAGTAGTTCCCAGGCCCGTGGAGACCAGAAATCTAGGACTGGATGGTATTGCATCTGCAAGGCATTCAGGACAGATCTGTTCTCAAGTGTTTCAGAAATTCTGTTGGGGGAGAAAATTAGTAATAGACTGTATTTTCTGTAATTAAGGGAGTTGGAAGAGATGAGGTGAGAAAGGTAGGCTGGAGTCACAGGTCCAAAAGGACCAATGTTATATCAGAGAATTTGGACTTTATCCTATAGGTAAGAAATATTTTTAAGCAATGGTCAGGAGGCGGGGAGAGAAAGAGAGAGAGAGACTTTTAAGATAACTGACAGCAATGCTCAGTTTAAATTATAAAACATTATACCAGTCTAGGTGACAGATGATGAGGTCTTCAAACAAGAAAGATCTAGCAATTCTAGTTTTCTTAAATTGAAGTTAAAATTAAGATTAGCTTCTCTGCTGATCTAAAATGCATTTGTTCCTGGCTCCAGAATTTGGATTACAGCAAATATACTTCTTTTACTCATCCAAACTGAATATGTAATCAGTTCTCCATTACATATTCTTTTGCTGCATTGTTCCTTATAAATAAAATGTTCAGCAGATTCTTGAGTCAGAACTTTCCCTGAAAGGGTCTTCATACACAGAAGCCATGTATGCCTTCTTTCCTCCTTCCTCCTTCTCTTCCTCCTGTCATTCTGCAGCCCTTGCAGAAAACAAAATGGGAATACCAGAAATGTCTGTTTTCTTCCCTTGTGCATTTCTTTCCTCCTCTTTCTTCTTACTCTCCACCCCCAATTTCTCAGTTGCTTCCTGTCATTCCATCCCTGAAATCTCCCATTTGTACCTGCTGGTTGACACTGACAATATCCCTGACTAAAGCCAAGGACAGAACATTTTGAGCTTCTGATGCCTAAACTCCTACGTGTCTGCGTTTCTATCACCTGCTGCTGTTGTCCTTGCATCTCTTTCTCCAGCAAGTTCTGTATAATTTGAGCTCACATCTCTGTTTCCTGACTTCTGATCCTCTTGGTGTCTGTTTGAGTCCCTGTGGGCTCTACATTCGTTCATTGACTTTCCTTCTTCTCACTGCTGGTATCCACAGAGGCTTCACTCCAGGAAGCACTCAACCCTCAGAGAGAAGATCAACTTACTCTCATAATGACCATGCCAGGTAGGCATAAAAAAGACTCTTATCTCCAACTTACAGATGAAAAAACTAAGTCACAAAGACAAGAAGTGCCTTATTTCAGACCTGCATCATTAATTAATGACAGTGCCAGGACAAACACTGCACTGATATTTTTAAATGGCCGCCTATTTCTGGTGCACTGATAGCTCTAAATTGACATCCTAACCAGTTAGAAATATTTTTCCTAACCAAAGTCTTCCATTTATACCAAGGATTTAATTCAAGCTTTCCACAATACTTACAGGAAAAAAATGACATCCTAACCAGTTAAAAATATTTTTTCTAACCAAAGTCTTCCATTCATACCCAAGGATTTAATTGAAGCTTTCCAGAATACTCACAGAAAAAAAAGCTTAGCCTTGCCTACAATACCATGATTCAGATTGCCTTTCTATTAAGAAAAAAAAATAGGCCAAAATCTTTGTTAAAACACTTGAGCTACATTTTTCAGATACAACCAGGGAATTTAAACAGTGAGTAGAGTTCAAGATAATGCTTTTTAAAATTATTTCCAACTGTCCAGATAATAGAGGGAAAGTGTTTAATGATTTTACTAGTATAATGGAAATAGCTCAATTTCCATATGATTATACATATACAAGAACTGAGAAAACTAAAGCTAAAGAATATTTTAATCATATTATTATACAATTATAATATTTATTCCTCAAAACATACACACTTGAATCAATAATTTAAGAGATGAGCAAATGCCTAAGAGACAACTTTATGCTTTTCCCAAAGGCATTAAATGCTATTGAAATTCAACCAAAAAGAATTTCTGTTGAATTTACATTAATAGTTTCAGTTGCTCACATAATCTCTCTAAATAAAAATAGATGCCCTTCTTTCTACACCCACCATAGAAGTTCTTTCAGTTAGTTTCATAAAATGATTCTTGTATTTTAAATGTTACATATGTATTCAAATAAGAAATAGAAGATAGATGCAATAGAAACAGAAGAAATAGAATAGAAATAGAAGAATAGATGAAGAATTTTTAGTAGCCCTCTAAGATATAATTTCAATATTCAATTAATGTTTAAATTTTACATGTTTCAATGATATAAGCTGGCTCAATGTACCTTGAATGTAAGAACTGTCAACTGTCTTTAGAGTATTTTTAATTCCAGTCTGTATTTGAGCATTAAGTGTTCACACTCATTCCTTCACTCTCATGTTCATCCACTAGATTAAGCAAAATGATGAAGCTTTATGTGATGTCAGTAAATTCAAGTTCAGCATGGTTTTTTTTTGTGTATGGTGGTTTCCCTATTTGTGGCTTTTCTTTCTGCTACTCATGATGCCATGATTGAACATCTGTCGGACACTGCTTCTCAAGGCAAACTAGAGAGATGCCCCACACGAAGGAAATCTGCACAGTCTGCTAGCTTGGCCACCTCAGACCTTTAGTATCATAAGCCACACTCAGTGCCTTCCGAAGAGCTGTGCTGGTCTCCATCATCCATGGAAGCCATTTCCCATTAACTCAGTCCAGTGGAATAAATCCCTTCTTAGCCCACTCTCTTCTTCTTTCCAACCATCAACCTCTCTCCCCTCATTTTCTCTCTTCTGGAGCCACTTTTACTCCATCTTTCATTGACCTTAACTTTTCCAACAAAGGCTGTATGTCTAAAACTGAAGGTGATACAAAGGAAAAAGGAAAGGGATCATTGATTAGTTGGTCTCAAAACACTCTGTACATGACAATCACTAGAAGTGCCCTTTTAACATACACGTCTTATCTAGTCAGTTTTGAGTGGACGCGAGAAATTTACAGGAGGGGCCCTGGAAAAATCTGAAGCAGGTGGTTCTAGGACCACACTTGGATAAACATTGGCCTAGGTCCCACAATACAAGTGCCTGGCTGACCCCCAGGAGAGACAGGAAGGGATAAGTACCACTCAGTCTTCCGTGATAAATTTACAATCAGCCTTCAATCGGGAAAATAAGAGTTGATTTCGCAATCTGCTTATCTTGCAGCATGTTTTGTAAATTTTTTCTATGATATAGAGATTCTGGGTGTCAGAATGAGAATCTGTCCTTCTGAACTGACAATAGCTGATAGGTCAAGTCAACTAAAAGGCAAGAAGCAGAAGAGGTATTAACATGATGCATATTAGAATATTTTACACATATGTATAAATTATACATTCATATTTTCAGATTTTGCTTTTGCAAATGGTTTTATCATCGGATAATTTTTTTCTAATAGAAAATTTTTTCCTTATTTTACTTTCATCTCACAGTATAAGTCTAGTCTTATAATAACCATTTCTAACTAAGAAAGAGAAGAAATAAAGATTAAAAAGCATAGTAATACAGCACCTTTCAAAGTTGCAACTTTCAAAGTGAATAGTAATACAGCACCTTTCAAAGTTTCAACTTTCAAAGTGAATATTACTTTTTCCCCCTCAATAAATGCTTCAAGACATCCATTAGCTATTCCTAAAAAAAAAAAAATACCTTTGTGAAATATGAAAGATTAAAAGCCAGATAAATGTAAAATAATGATAAAAATGTAAGCAGTAGTCTCTGGAGAGAAAAAGGTGTATCCAATAGTTTTGTGATTTTCCTACCTTCACTATATATAAAATATAAGGCCTCATAGTGAATAACGGCAAAACCCCCAGTTACTTTTGCACCAACCTAATACCTTTAATTCTGGTTAGATAATTTCACTCTTTAAACATCTATCCCAGGATTTTTTGTGTTATGCTATTTACAGAAAAGGGGAAAAAACATTGTGAATTAAATGTAAAATACAATTGCACCTAACAACTTTAAGATTGTTTTATCTTTTGTGATATAACCCCTTATTATTACTATTTCCAGATTTTAAAAAAAATCAGTATCTACTTGCCTTAAGAACCACCACATTTAAGGTACTTTGAGTCTTTTAATTACAAGAAGAGAAAAATTTCAGAACACCTAGATGCAAAGACTGGCCAAAAGTTTTTATTCTCCCTTAACTCCCTATCAGGTATAGTACAAGTGTACACAGATAATTAAATTCCACACAGTTGCTGCCTTCTGTTAGGAGGAGGATCTCTTCAACTACCTGAGTGGTCTCAGAACCTATAGCAGGACAGCTTTCTGAATAGTGGGGCAGATACCAGAGGGGCTGCTTTAGAAGCAACAAAGGATTTGTGAAGTGTGCCCATGTGACCATTATATGCGACAGAGGTATAATATTAATCTCCCAATAGATTTATGATCCTTTGTGATATTCTGTGTTTCACATGTTTGACTGTGTTTCATATTATTTTAAGACACTAATGGGTAAGTTTTATCTTATTTTTTATTTAAAAAATGAAAATAAAATAAGAATTATTTCCAAAGAGAACATTTAACAACGGATTATCAGATCCTATGTAGTCTCTTTCCTTTTATTTCTTTATATATAGTCACCAATCATTTATTCATTGGCTTCTTGTGAGAAGAAAAATGGTTATAAGGTAGTATAAAGAACCTTGGGTCTCAAGTAGGGTATTTTCTCAGGAGTGTCATAGAACTACACTCAAAAAAAAAGATGAAAAAACTCTGTAAAACATTGGATTCAACAGCAAAGGAAAAATGAAAAAGAACTTATTGAAAGATATATTTCTGAAAACACATGAAACCTATTAATAAAACTTACATTGTATTGCCTAATAGCTATAACATTAGTTCCATTTCCAAATGATTTTGTTTAGCAATGGCTCCTAAAGGTATAGGTTTCAGAATTTCTACCTTTCTTCCATTTCACTTTTGCAAAGCAGTTACTTGTTACCCAAGATGTACGTCTAACAGGGAAGCAGTTAATGATTTTGCAAAACGAGGTGACACTTTTTTGTAATGTGAACACTAACAGTTTATATAATTTTTTAGCCAACTTATGTTTACTTGACATCAATATGACTATACAGAAATGTAATTTACCTTTTACTCATTTCAGATACCATAATCTTAAAATTATACTTCAAGTGTTTTACTAAAATGAATTTGGTATTTCAAAACAATTAAAAATCTAGACAGCTGCTGATGCTAGCCTCTAATGTATGGAAACAATTTCTATGAACAGCTCATTTCAGATCCATTTTATATCTCTTGGGATCTTAATATATATGACATAAGTTACTTTTGTATCTTCTTAATTTTATTCTATTATTAAAAAAACAATTAAGTCTTCTCTCCTATGTGGAGCCCATTAGTATCTGTAATGTTTGTGAGTTTCTAGGGGGTGTTTGTATGTGTGTCAGTTTGCATTTCAGAAAGAATAGGGAAGCAGAAAAGTGCATGTACTAAAAATAACTTTAGAAATAGAACATTCACTTCTGGATTACGGGCAAAGAGATGATGTTTGGAAAATATACAGTAAGACTTTAAGCAAATTGTGTCTTTGATTTTGTTTTTAAAAACTCTAACTTTTCTACTGCTAGATATAATTTTTAAGAGCTTTGCTCAAGGGAAGTTTAGTAATATGAAAAAATAAACTATCAGGCAACAGCATATATAAATTATATTGTATTATTTCAAGGTGCACAAAAAGCTAATGTTTTTATCTTGTTAGCCTTAACAGCAGCACAGAGTATATGCTGTTTTCTTTGGAAACTTCAGCACAGAAAAAGCATTCAATATCATACCAAATAGCAATTTGTAGTCAATTCCTCCTAACTTTTATTGCTTGTTGGGTTGTTTGTTGTTATTTCAAGGCCATTGTATTATGATGTCAAATATATTCCTCACTAGCACTTACATTGTCATAAGACAAAAATCATCTAAGAATAATGACCAAAGGAATCACAGACACACAGAAAGACTGTGTTTTAGAGATAGAGAAGTCATAGCTTAATTTCCAAAGAAACTGAATTGGTTACTTAATCCTGAGAAAGATCTAGTTTGATTAAAAATCAAAAACATAATTCAGAAAACCAAGTGAATTTAATATTACAGAATAATGTCACTATATTTTTGTACTTTAACTTTTCACTTAGTTTTTAAAAATCCTAAGAGCTAGACAACTAGTTATTTGTGTACTTTCTCATGTGCAAATGTTGATCGCTTACCCAATTTTTGTTAACATACCAGATAATTGGCCAATGTCTAAGTCCATTTGTGCTTCTATAACAAAATACTTGAGACTAGGTAATTTACAAAAAACAGAAATTTATTTCTTACAGTTCTGGAAGCTGGGAAATAGAAGATCAAGGCACCGGCAGAATTGGTGTCTGGTGTAGGCTAATTCTCTGCTTCCAAGATGATGCCTTATTGCTGAGTTCTCACACATAGGGCAGAAGGGCAAAAGGGACTATGGTACTCACTCCAATCCATTCATAAGGTCACTAATATCATTCATGAGGGTTCTACCCTCATTACTTAATAGTCTTAAAGGACCCATCTTTTAATATTGTCATACTGGTGATTAAGTTTCAATATATGAACTTTGGGGTGCACATTCGGATCACAGCACTGAACCTTATACCACATATTTTCACATATCATGAATAGTCACTGAATTGTTGAGAAAATAGCCATTGACTATGATGGGGATGTCCTAATAGAATTTGTTTTCAAGCACAAGGCATCCTTGACTTGGATCTGGCCTGTCCTAGCCAACCAGCTGAGTCAACTCTGACTAACTATTTAGCCTCTTTAAGTCACAGTTTCTATATTGCACAAATTAAACAGTGCAAACTAGTCAGGAAAATGAATTCAAAATTCTAGGCAAATTTCATGGAGTTTTGGGTTGTTTGTTTTTCTGGTGTTTGTTGGTGTTGGTATTACTGTTGTTTTGATGTATCTTCCAAAATAAATCTCCTTAAGACAATTCTTACCTTTTCTCTTTTAACAGTATGTCTATGAGCGTCTTAGATGGCAGACTCAAGATACTTCATGTTTGTTATCAGAGCTATGCATTTCAATGATCAGTAACACAACTTCAAGAACATGATTTCCCCCTTTAAGCAGGGAAATTTTTATCTGTGTTTTCCCATCCTAGACATCAAGCCACTTTATCTACAAGCATTTTCTCTTCCTTTATTCATTGGTGATATCTTCTTTGAATGCTGTTTGCTAAGTTTGATGATGGTTTTTATTCTACCTATAAAAATTATAAGAGTTTTCTTCAGAAAAATAGGTTGAGACATTGAATAGAACATTGAAGGCATTGATTTCTATAAATCTTATAAACTAATTTCAAGAATACAAGAACTTCTACTAAATTTGATCCTTTCCTTCCAGGAATCATCAAAACTTCAAAATCAGTTAATGGCAAACTAAAAAATAAATCAGAAGAAAAGAATTAAAATATATGCTACCCAAACCCATTTTAATTCATTGTGCTTCTGTTTCATTGTATTTTCTCCTAATCACCAATTTTTACATAATAGTAAAGAGATAAATTTTGCCATTAAAATTTATTTTAATATTTTCTAATTAATTGCATTTATTGTAATCAATTACAGTAATCACTATCCAGCCTTTATTTCTCACGAGTATTTGTTTCTACAACAATCTATGAAAATTCCAAGGTATGACACAACGTTGGAATTTTATCACCATATTCCTTTCTTGGTCTCTAGTCAGTAGGAAAAAAATCCACAGAATGGAGCTGAATGGAACAAATTATCAGCTTTACTTAGGAATCTCTGAAAACAGCTAGACTGAACACTACATCAGTGCTGCCGCTTTCCACTCAAGTTTTGGAATTCAGGATCCACATTGTCCAGACTCAAACATTTAGTCACAAGTGAGGAAGTTACAACTGAGACAATAAAAATCTGACTTGGTTTACTAATTTCGTGGTATAGAAATACAGAAATGTTTGAGTGCAGATATTTCCAAGAGATTGACAGAAAGCTAAGAAAGAACTGGCAAAGTTACCCTGCTTTGGCGCCACCCTCTGATTAATGCAGTTGATATGCAAGTGGAACTTCTCTCACTCTTAAACAGATAAGACATTTCTATGGAGAGGAAGGAGGGAGAGTTAGAGAGAGAAATCTCAACCCTCCTAACCTGTCCTCTTCCTCCACTTCCCTAGCTGCATGATGGAATGTATTTCCTCTAATGGAAAACATTTGGTCAGTTAAATAATTCATATATGCTTCCATACACACAAAGACACACATACACATTATTATCCTTAGTTTCAAAAGGTGGTTCCTAGGTATAAATAAGTGGAGGCTTGATTTGAAAGATTAACAAGTAAATACCTCTTTTATTAACTAAAGCAGCATACACTAAGAGTTCCAAGACAAAGTTCTCAGTACTCTGGAGCAGAGAAAAGCAGAAAGGGAGAAAATGATGCACAGCTAAATAATATACAAATGACTTCAGAAAGATTATAGTGTTTCAAGTACAGCAACACTGACAAATTAGTCTTTTGTTTGATTTTTAGTGCCTAGGGCTTGTTGAGGTAAATTCTTAATTATGAATAGCATCACAGAAAGAAGTAAATAATCATGAGCAAGTCAAATGTACATCTAATTAAAATTTTTGAAGGAAAGAAAATAAGGATGCAATATTTGAGAAAAACGTATTACTAAAAAGTAATGAAAGTCACCAATTCAACAGATTTAATAATACACTGAATCCTGTGCAGACAAAATAAAAGAATTCCTATTTACTCATATTATAATGAAATTTTAGAACACCACAAAAGTGAGAAGGGGTAAAAGCAACCATGAGAAAAGAATGCAAATCAGACTGCCAATTACCTGTCAAAAAGAACAGCAGAATGTGGAAGATGTTATAATAGCATTTTCAGTGTTTGGAGAAAATAACTGGCAATCTATTACATCCAACAAAAATACCTATAAATAACAAGGATAAAATTAAAAAATTTTTTTTCTTTTTTCTTTCTTTTTTTTTTTTTAAGATGGAATCTTACTCTGTTGCCCAGACTGGAGTACAAGAGTGTGACCTCGGCTCACTGCAACCTTTGCCTCCCGGTTCAAGTGATTCTCCTGCCTCGGCTTCCTGAGTAGCTGGGATTACATGCATGTGCCACCATGCCCGGCTAATTTTTGTATTTTTAGTAGAGATGGGGTTTCACCACATTGGCCAGGCTGGTCTCAAACTCCTGACCTGAAGTGACCTACCTGCCTTGGCCACCCAAAGTGCTGGGATTATGGGCATGAGCCACCACACCCAGCCTAAAAAATATTTTCTAATAAGTAAAACTAAAAATTTACCTTAAGCAAGGTAATTAGACCTTCACTAAGAATATTCTATTAGGAGTTCTTCAGGCAGCTGGACATCCTTATAAAAAGGAAAGTCTGAAAACCAAAAAGGAAGAAAGCAAAACCTAATTTATAATAATAAAAGGTTTAATTCTCCAGGACAATATTCAAATTCTAAACTTGTATGCATAACATAATATATCTTGAAAATACATAAAGCAAAATTTGACAGAATTGCAAAGGAAAGAAAATCTACCACTGTGAGGGTAATTTACAACTTTCTCTGTAACTGATAAATCAAACAATGATAGATTTCAAAATTGGCCACAGATTCCTCTCATTCCAGGATGCATATCCCTTTGCAATGTGATTTTGTAACTTTTCCCATGAAAATGTCAAGTTTATTTCTCCATCATTTGAATAGGAGTTTGGGAATATAATTTCCTTTAGTCAAGGAATCATTAGCAAATTGAATATGTAAGCTTACAGTTTTGGGCTTGCTATCTTGCTGGTCTTGGGAACCTTGAAACAACCACCAGATGAATCAGCCTAGGCTATTTTGCTGGATAAAGAATGCCTTTGGGCTTAAGGTGGCCATCACTCCTGCTGCTTACAATATATGGTCACTATAGTGACCATTAAAGTAGCTAACCATTAATGCATGAGTGCATTTAGATAATCCCTTGGAGCAGAGATGAGCCCTTCTAGCTGAACTCAGGCCAAACTGTTGACCTAAAAAAATTATGAGCAAATAATTATTATTTTAAATCAGTACATTTTTAGAGTGGTTTGTTTTGTAGCACGAGCCAACTGATAAAAGAATTTCCTGTTATAGAAAGTTGAAAAGTAAAATTAAATAATATACTGCTTATATAATACAAAATTAGTAAAACTATTTCAAAAAGCAAGAGAATTATTAAAATAAAAATCAAAGCAATACCTAAGATGAAGATAGAATTGGGAAAGGGCATATAGAGAATTCCTAAAGTTGCTATGATACTCTATTTTTGACTTGGGTCATTAGTATACATTATTTGGCTTTTTAAAATTATTATCCTTTAAAAGGTATGTATCTGTAAGTTTATATAGACTTCTAGAAATATATTTCTTGTTTTTACAAAAATGAAGAGTAAAAAAGGACAAACAGCAAAACCAAAAGCATGTACAGGGGAGAGGCTATGGGGAATAAATAGGATGGAAAAAAAAGGCCTCTATAAGGGGCTGGGAATTATATTCAATCTACCAGTAAAGAAATAGAGCTAAAGACATCTGACTGAGTGGAAAAAGTTGGCATCTGAAAGTAAGGAAAAATAATTTCCTTGGTCTTTGAAATACTTGTGAATTGCACCCGATTGGAGAATCACAGGCTATGGAGAAAGTGATGCAGACCAGTTAAACAATTCCAAAAATTCCTGGTATTACCAAAAGATCCTACAGGTAAAGAGCAGAACATTACAGAAAATCAAACTATGAGCATCAGGAAGGCTCAAGTGGAAAAATGTAAGGAAGCAAAAATGCAAAGTTTCCCCATATGTTTATCTATCTTACGTATAAACTGGACAAAGAAATAATTTATTATCAGTTGGAACTTCAAGCTCAAATCTCAGTGCAGGACCTTGGTAAACTAAACTAACCCATATGTAAAGTTATTTTTGTACAAGCTTACTTACGTCAGTCCAGAAGAAAGAATAGGGTATTTGGACTATACCATTGAGCTCACGACTCCTGTTTGGACCTCTGGTGAGTAAAGCCCTGTCTAGAACACATGTGTCAGCAAAAAAGAGAATACTTTACAGAGAGGGCTCTCAGCCCAAAAAGGGGAGAGCTACTCCTTTAAATCACCACACTAATCCAGAGCATTTACAGAAGCAAAGGAGACAAAGAAAACAAAGGAAAAGGAGATGGCTGGGGTTTCTCTTAAAAGGGAGCAGCTCTGGCCAGCCTCTCACTAGCTTCTGTGCTATGAGAGAAACAATGGAAACAAAGATGGGATATTCACCCCCTGGGGAGCAAGTGCAGGACTGAGAATACTGATCAGATTCTAACGGTGTCTGCAAGAGACAATGGAGATGCTGATCACAGGAGGGAGGTTGTGCTCACAGCCACAGGGACCTAGAGGTAGAGTGGGACCATTCATTCATGTTTCCCAGGGAAAGTCGGATTGATACCAATATTCTGGCATGATTATTCATAGCACTCACTGTCACTTTTTGTTTTGAGATGGAGTCTTGCTCTTGTTGCCCAGGCTGGAGTCCAATGACACAATCTCAGCTCACTGCAACCTCCACCTCCTGGTTTCAGGCAATTCTCCTGCCTCAGCCTCCCGAGCAGCTGGGATTACAGGCACCCGCCACAATGCCCAGCTAATTTTTTGCATTTTTAGTAGAGACAGGGTTTCATCATTTTGGGCAGATTGGTCTCGAACTCTTGACCTTATGTGATCCACCTGCCTCGCCTCTTAAAGTGCCGGGATTACAGGCATGAGCCCCTGTATCCTCCCACTCTGAAAAGTGTTTCTGTGTCAACAATAAATTACACAGTCATCCTAATTATAAGGAAAATCTTTTGAGGGAAGTTCAGGGCAATAAAGCAGAAAGCAAGCACCTGTTTTCTGGTACCCTCCCTTGCTAATACTCATTGTTGATAAGCATGTCTTTTCCAGGACACGAAATCCAATCCCTCGATCCTGCACAGTCAGTTCTCATTTCCTTCCCTTCTCCCTGTTTCTCTAACAATAGAAATCATGCCATCACTATCTTTATTTCAAATGAATGAAAATCTCTAAACATGTTTGGTAGAGTGATTCAATGAGTCACAGGAATCATAGGAAGCCCTAAATTATAAGATTCAAACTGGGGAGAAAGATGGAACTATGGAATAAAAGAGAATGAAAATGGGCATGTCTTGATTTTCATTTTAGTCCTCCCTTTTATTATAAATGCCAACTCCAAAATCAATAGATGCTATTTGCAATAGTGTTAGACGTTTACATTTTTCCTCAGGGGAGTATATTAAACCACATTTTCAGCTTAGTGACTTTCATATCATTTGCTTATACTTACTTTCATTCATTCTTGTGTGCTAGGTGTATTTTCAGCAACTAGATGTTTTTTCTTTTCTTTCTGAATTTAGAGATTATATGGCTCTCCATTTACAAAATGTATAAACTTGCCACTGAAGATGATTGACAAGTTCAGTTGTCATTTTGCAGAATTGTAAAATATCTACAATGCATCTCCTATATCCCAGCTTTGCTTCCTTAATTTCCATTCTTATGTGATTTTAGCAGCAGGCTTCTAAAATCTCCTGTTTGCATTTTTTAAAAAAAGGTGCAAACTCTACCATCTGTCTCTACAATGATCAAATTTTTCCATAAAATAAATATAGTATCAAACTGATTTTCTAATTTAAAATTTTAGTCTTATTAAGGTAGTTGGTATTTTATAAGTCAAGCAGAGACCAATTATTTGAGAGAGATGCTTTAGAAGGAAGACAAATTATTTGAGAGAGATGCTTTAGAAGGTTGTGAGCTGGACAGGAGGTACTGATTGATTCAACAGACATTTATGGAGTGAATACAATGGTCCATAATAGATACTGAGCCAAATTTTATTGCTGTTTAGAGGAAATAAAGCCAATGATAGTGGAATGTCCCAATAATTCTGTGCTACTCACCTCTCCTCCCTAAAGGATTTCATATCAATAGCCCTATACCCAAGGAATAGCAGAACGAGAGTCAAAATATCAATGTACTGATTGTTTAATGTACTTTAGTTAAAAGTAATCAAGTCTCAAGCATAGCCTAAGTTGGGGCATTTTACTTTTTATTCCCACCTCTATTTCTAATCTAAATTTAGGGTTCATGATGTATTAGTTGCCTTCAGAGAAAAAGAGATGGTCAGGTTACAAGAGGGGCCTTGAATCCACTCAGTCATCTAGCTATAAAGAATAGGAGAACAATGAATGAGGAACTTTCATCTATGACCACGACCACCCTAGGAAAGAGACAAGAAGGCAATTTTTTTTTTAAAAAAAGAGAGAAGTAATCAGTGAGTACTGAGTTTTCATGTTCTTTAACTCACGCATGTAATAAGAGGTGGCTCTGAGCAATTGATTTACCATTGGTTCCTCCATTTTTGAAGCAAAATGAGACTGAACTGAAGAATTTCTCTCCCAGAAAGGTATCAGCCACTGTGCTGGGCATTGGTGATACAGAGATCATCAATACAACCCCCAAACAGTTCATATTGTTGCACAGAATAGCAAATCAACCAACTATTAGGCTCAATCAAAGACTAGGACTCCTTGGTTCTACTAAATATGCTTTAATCTAATTAATAGCTAGAGAAATCATTTAAAAATTTTGATCAATATAATTACAGGGATCTGTGAGGCAACTCTAACAATTCATTGAAATTAAACATCCTGTTCAACTTCTTTGATTCTAATAGTTTCAGAGCATATCCAATCTCCAGACAAGGATAGATTTAGGCTTCTGATCAATAAAAAGCAACACATAAAGGAACCGTGGCTTCAAAAAGATGTGAATAACTTAGACTTTCATTCATTCAATAAATACTCATTGAACACCTAATATATGCAGGCAGTAGGATACAGCAGTGAACAAGAGAGCCAAAGACTTTCAAGGGATTTTATAATGCACACACATGTGCATAAAACGTATATATAACTCACAAAATTAGTTTTGAAATAAGGATAAATCTCATATAAGTCTCCTAGACTTGGATAAATGTATGCCATAAATTAAAAAGCACTAGAAAGAGAAACTGCTTTTAAAAATCAGATAAGGGATTCGAAAGCAAAAAATGAATTGTACACGATTATTCTCTTTGTTAGCATAAATATGTGGCCTTCCCGTGCCTAAATGCAAATGTCACTCATCCAATTGTCGCATACTTTCCAACTGAGCCCAGATGCAACCTTAGAATCATTCTCATAGTCCTCTGGGCAGCCATTACCAATCAACTGTGGTGATCACTCAAGGTGAAACTTTTGTCCTCACTGACATGGGGCATCTATCACAAAGTGTGTAGCGAGTAGCCACCAGGTACTTCCAATTCTCGCTAAATACTAAAAGGAAACAACAGGACCAGAAGACATGTACATTGACTAGGAGTCTTATACACATAAACAATTACTTAACAAGACTTTAATTGGTGTGGGAAGAGTTCCAAAGTTGCAGTTGATGTTCTTTTTCTGGTCTGAGCACTCGCTAGCTGTGTAACCTCAGACTTGCTTCTTATGCTTCTGTATCTCAACTTCTTCATCAATGAAATAAGAAAAATGAACACCTGTTCTGCCTATTTCTCAGAGTTGTAAGAATAAAACAAGATACTACAAAAGCAAGCACTGCAAAAAATGTAAAATGCCACATAGTATTATTACACTGCTAAAAGAATGAGCTAACGTCATAAGACTTGGACTAATTTTGTGAGTTATACGTACTTTTCATGCATATGTGTGTGCATAAAACAGTATCTAATATGGCATCAGATCATAAAATGTATGAAGAATAGATTGAGTATACCTCAATCTATTTAAAACTTTAATGTGAAAATGTATGTATATGAAATAAGAGCCAAAAGACAAACTGGGTGGGATGGGGGGATATTTATAACTTATTAAAGTCAAAGGTTGATATGTTTTCTATGTAAAATACTCATAGTAATGCAAACAAACCAGAAAAATCACCACCACAATGGAAATATGAGCAAATACTCTAAAATGGCCAAGGAATAAATCCTAATTTACCACCATCAACTGAAAAATAATATGTAAAGAAAGAAATGTAAACATATTTTTCACTGATTACATGAGCAACTACCATAAAATAAAATGCTCACAAGAATTTAGAGAAATGGGCACTCTTATATTCCACCAATAGGAATATAGATTGGTACAATGTTTCTGAAGGATAATTTGTCACTTGAAATCACAATTTTTATTGTATAGAATATTCTTTAATATGGTTGTCCATGACACTGATTATAATGGGAAAAATAGGAAATAGTTAAAACGTCCATCAATATGAGATTTGCTAAATAAATTGATTTTCCTACCAGTGTAATCCTCTGCAGCTAATATAACAAATAAAATGATCTTACTTATAAGCTTGGGGAAATGTCCATAATCCATTATGGCTTTGTCATTCTGCTGTATTTCTATCTTAGTTAAAAAAAAAAAAATTTGAGTATGTACGTGTGTATGCATGTACATGCACCGAAAAAAATCTTGAAATATAATCATCAAAATTTTCATTGTGATTATCTCTATGATATAAGTGGTAGAACTTTTCTTCTTAAATACACACACACACATATTATTTTTTATTTTCGTGGGTACATAGTAGGTGTATGTATTTATAGAGCACATGAGATGTTTCCATATAGGCATGCAATGTATAATAATCACATTATGGGAAATGAGGAATCCATTCCCTCAAACATTTATCCTTTGAATTACCAACAACCCAATTATACTCTTTTAGTTATTTTAAAATGTACCATTAAGTTATTATTGACTATCATCTCCTTATTGTGCTATTAAATAGTAGGTCTTACTCATTTTTTCTATTTTTTTGGGGGAGGACCAATTAACCAACCCCACCTCCTCCCTACCCCACCCAGCCCACTACCCTTCCTGGCCTCTGTAACCATCTTTCTATTACCTATGTCCATTAGTTCAATTGTTTTGATTTTTAGATAACACAAATAAGTGAGAACATATGATGTTTATCTTTCTGTGCCTGGCTTATCTCACTTAATACAATGATCTCAAGTTCCATCCATGCTGTTGTAAATGACTGAATCTCATTTTTTTATGGCTGAATAGTACTCCATTTTGTGTATGTACCAAATTTTCTTTATCCATTCATCCGCTGATGAACACTTGGGTTGCTTCCAAATCTTGGCGATTGTGAACAGTGCTGCAACAAACACAGGAATGCAGATATCTCTTTGATACAGTGACATTCTGTCTTTGTGGTGTACACACAGCAGTGGGAATTGTTTTTTAAATGTGGCGAGAAATAAGAGTCTAAGTTCATTCTTCTGCATCTGGCTATCCAGTTTCCCAGAACTGTTTATTGCAAAAACTATCTTTCCCCAGCGTATGTTCTTGGCACCTTTGTTGAAAATGAGTTACCTATAGGTGTGTAGATTTGTTTCTGGGTTCTCTATTCTGTTCCATCAGTCTATGTGTCTGTTTTCATGCCAGTACCATGATGATTTGGTTAGGATAGCTCAGTAGCATAATTTGAAGTCAGGTAATGTGATTCCTCCAGTTCTGTTCTTTTTGCTTAGGATAGTTTTAGCTTTTCTAGGTCTTTCATGGTTCCAAACAAATTTTAAGATTGTTTTTTCTATTTCTGTGAAGAAAGACATTAGTATTTTGATAGGGATTGAATCTGTAGATTGCTTTAGGTAGTATGGATATTTTAACAATATTGATTTTTCCAATCCAGGAATGTAAAACATCTTTTAATTTTTTTGGTGTCCTCTTCGATTTCTTTCATCATTGTTTTACAGTTTTCATTATAGAGATCTTTTACTTCTTTGGTTAATTCCTAGGTATTTAATTTCATGTGTGGCTATTGTAAATGGGATTATGTTTTTATGTCTTTTTCAGATTGTCCAGTGTTGGCATATAGAAATACTACTGATTTTCGTATGTTGATTCTGTATCCTGTAACTTTACTCAATTTGTTTATCAGTTCCAATAGTTTTTTGGTGGAGTCTTTAGTCTTTTCCCCTCCTTATATTTTTACATTAAATAAATTTTACAATGGGGGTTATGTTTCATTTTAGAGTCAGGAAAATCAATAGAACTTTTAAAATATACAATTCAAAAAAAGTACAGGTATATGGCTCAGACTTTTCTGTGAAAAAGAATATTGACTTTTAAAACAATGGGATTGAATTCTATATATCTTGGTGATTTAAAAATAAGTTTTATACATTTTCTCCAAAAAAAAAAATGAGAAGAGAAGATATCACATTCTCTTTATTTCCTGAACACAGTAACTGCCATGAGTATGGTATGACATAAAAACAAGGACCCTGAATAAGAAAGACCTGGCTTCGAATTCAGATTTCACCATTCACTGCTTTACACCCTTTGCAAATCACAAATGCTTTTCAGGTTCCTTTTGCATTCTTGAGAAAGGGTACACTTTCATTTTCATTTTTTAAATTGAACTAATTTTAAGAGTTTCTACTTCAAATTCTTAAAGTAAAAAAGATGAGCCTTTAGAGAAGGTTTATTTTGAAGTCTAATTGCATCTAAAATATCAGAAACCCTTTAAATAATTATCTTACATATACTAAATTTTCAAAAGGATACTTAGCTCTTGGAATAAAATTAGCTCCTGACATACATCCTTCTTTTATTACTTGAAATTTTCCTGTGTGATATTAGACTGCCTCATTGGAAATTGAAGAACATATTATTTAATGCTTACCAGAATAAAAACAGTGATTAAAAAAAGAAAATCCTATGATGTCTTCCAATCTCCCAGCTTTAAACACCAGCTAATCATGATGGTTCCTAAATTCCCATCTCCAGCCCTGACATATGCATGCAACTATCTTACTGACATGTCCACTTTTTGTCTAATAGGCATCTCATGTTAATATATGCAAAACCAGACCTTCTATCTTTCCTCCCCAAACCCCGTGCTCTCCATTTCAGTAAATGACTCCTCCTTTCATCCAGCTCTTGAGGCCAATTATATTGGAGTCATGTTTGGCTTCTCTTTCTCTTGCACTTCTAGTCCAATCCCTCGGCAAATTTTGATGGCTGCCACTAAAATACATCCAGATGTTATAGTGAACTCCAAGTTTCCCTTAAAAGAATCTGTATGTCAGTATGTTCAGTTCTCTTATTCTTTAAATCTCTATTTTAAAGTTTAACTTCCTTGTAATTCCAGTAAATAACCTTCTCCACCGGTTCATCAGTAGTTCACATCTGCTCCCATCCCCCATCCTGACTCATTCCTGTCACATGATCACCCCTGGCTACCCGCTCTAACACGCCCATAACCATCCTTCCCACCAAAACACCTATCCTGCCACTCCAGCTCAGAGCCCTGCTCTTTTTAAAATAGCCAGTCGGGGTTAGTCTAGTTTGTGCTGTCTAACCCTAGCCAATAGGGAACAACACAGCAGCAGGGATGACCCCCGTCAGGCATAAGTATCCCTTCCCCCCTTGTCCAAGCATGCCACGGCCATCGTTGCTCCATCTGGGTGTCTGGCACCCTTCTATAGAAGTAAACTGCCTTGCTGAGAGGACACATCTTTGAGTGCTATTCTTTTGTGGCATCAAAATTTTACTTATAACACAGACTTGTAGACATGGCTCCAGAGACTTCCTACCATGCCCACCTTCTCAGGCCATGCCATCATTGTTTCTTACCTGAAATATTTTAATAGCTTCCTACTTGTATCCCTGCTTGCTCTCTCACCCCCCTCCTCCCCATTCTGTTGGCGCCACACAACACCTAGAGCAACCTTTCTAAAATGTGCACCTTATTCCATCCTGACCCTGCTTAAAATCATCTAAGTGCTTCCCACAAACCCTTTAAAGTAAAATTCAAAGTCCTCACCATGAATGACAAGGCCTGAATACTCTACAAAATATTTTACCTACCACTCTTCTCCTCACTTATTCAACTCAGCTACACTAATCTCTTAGCTCTTCTATTAATATATTGGCCCACTCAGCTCAGGGTCTTATACTTGCTCTGCCCTCTGCCCGAGTTAAGCCTCAGCTCAAATGTCTTCTCATCAAAGAAGTACTCCCTGACCAACCTATCTATAATAACACCTTCACTGCTCACCTATCATTCTTTATCCATTTACATGATAGAGTTTTTTGCAAAGCACATTTCACTATATTATGTTTTATAATGTGTTTGTCTGAATATTGTTTTCTATCTGTTTCAAACCAATTCCCATTCCATGCAAGATCTATGACTCCATGCACTTTGGTGATTACTATACCTCCAGCACCCAGAACAATGCCTAGCACATGTGGACATTTTGTTAAAAATGTATTAAGTGAAAACATGGTAAATGAGTAAAGTGCTCCTGAACTCCATTCTGTTCCACATTTCTGTGAATTTTTTCCTGCAGTCTTTCATAGAGAGACTTCCATTTTTAATCCAATTTATGTTTTCCTTCAGTAATAAATGATAGTATTAGGACCATAAAATACTAGGCAGCAGTGTCATGACATTCAAAAGAATATTTCACTTTAATCAAAAGAGAAATGAGCTATGCTCTGTATCTTCTGCATATAGGCTACAGATATTGTACTGTGTTTTAAAAAAACTTCACATGAGCAAGTTACAATAAAACTGAATTTATGACTTGAAATATTATATTTTTTTTATGCACAGCTTTCCAGGGATATTCAAATTTATAAACAGGTTCCATCAGTCTAATTTTTCATTAGCTCCGAAGGAGTTTTGTAAATCACCTTTTGATCAAAAAAGAAAACATTATTATTTTTTACCAAAGTGATTTTTCCACTGTCATGTTTCTTTTTTAAATGGCAAATATCTGTATGTGCTGTTAGGTTGGTGCAAAGTAATTGAGGTTTTTGCCGTTACTTTTAAGTGCAATTACTTTTGCACCAACCTAATAATAGAATACAGTCCTGTGAATATTTTCATACCTCTATGTGTATGAAATGTATACATTGTAGTATATTTTTGCAGTTTATATCAAAAGAAATAAAATAAATCTTATGTCAAAATAACATTATTATTCCAATTACCTTTTTATAACAGAATAAATTTTGTTAATAAAAATGATATAATTCAATACATGATTTAATATTTCAATAATTGAAAAAGAGCAGTAGTGTATATGTATACATGTTACATCAGAAATATGTTAAGAATATCTTAAAATGTAGTAATAATTCATCAGAAGGAATATTTTAATTCAAATAACATTTAATGCCTCATAGATGCTCAGTGTGCAACTAGATATCTTTGCATACAATATCTTCCTTAATTATTGCAAAACCACAAATTGCAGCTATTATTTCCATTTTACACCTACCACACTTGAGGCCTGGAGTTTATGACCCAAGTCACTGCTTCTGAATTGTGTTTAGATCTCAGGTTGTGTTGACGCTCTTAAATCTATATAAAAGATTTCTGAAGTATGTGTTGAAGATGGAGTGTGAAGAAAAAATTATAACTTCTATTTAAATTTATTTTGATAATTCATCTTATTTTGTATAGTTTATTATAGCCTATATTGCATGCATATTTGTATTCAAATGTTTGTTTTTTTATATACACATACATATACAAATATATGCACTCAAAATCTTTTTAGAAATGAAATACACAATAAAAAATGTTCAAGGACTTTTTCTTCTTAAGAATTTGATGTCTCTCACACTATCCAACTTCAGACTATACTACACAGCTACAGTAATCAAAACAGCATAGAACTGGTATAAAAAGAGACTCATAGACCAATGGAACAGAAGAGAAAACTCAGAAATAAGATCGCACATCTACAACTATCTGATCTCCGACAAATCTGCTGACCAAAACAAGCAATGGGGAAAGGATTCCCTATTTAATAAATAGTGCTGGGAGAACTAGCTAGCCGTGTGCAGAAATCTGAAACTGGACCCCTTTCTTGCACCTTATATAAAAACTAACTCAAGATGGATTGAAGACTTATATGTAAAACCCAAAACTATTTTTAAAAAAAACCTAGAAGAAAATCTAAGCAATACCATTGAGGACATAGGCACAGGCAAAGATTTCATGACAAAAATATTGAAAGTAATTGCAACAAAAGCAAAAATTGCAAATGGGATCTAATTAAACTAAAGAGCTTCTGGACAGCCAAATAAACTATCAGCAGAGTAAACAAACAACCTACAGAATGGGAGAAAACTTTTGCAATCTATCTGTCTGACAAAGGTCTAACATCGAGAATCTTTAGGGAATAAACAAATTTACAGGAAATAAAACAAACAACCCCATTAAAAAGTGAGCAAAGAACATGACAGACACTTCTCTAAAGAAGACATTCATGTAGCCAACAAACATGAAAGAAAAGGTCAACATCACCGATCATTAGAGAAATGCACATCAAAACCACAATGAGATATCACCTCACACCAGTTAGGATGGTAATTATTAAAAAGTCAAGAAACAACAGATGTTGGTGAAGCTGTGGAAAAATAAGAATGCTTTTACATTGTTGGTGGGAATGTAAATTAGCTCAACCATTGGGAAGACAGTGTGGTGATTCCTCAAAGACCTAGAACCAGAAATACAATCTGACCTGGCAATCCCATTACTGAGTATGTACCCAAGGAATATAAAAATCATTCTATTATAAAGATACATGCACATGTATGTTCATTGCAGCACTATTCACAATAATAAAGACATGGAATCAACCCAAATGCCCATCAATGACAGACTGGATAAAGAAAATGTGGTACATATACACCATGAAATACTAGGCAGCCATAAAAAGGAATGAGATCATGTCCTTTGCAGGGGCGTGGATGAAGCTCAACACCATTATCCTTAGCAAACTAATATAGGAACAGAAAACCAAGCACTGTATATTCTCACTTATAAGTGGGAGCTGAACAGTGTGAACACATGGACACAGATAGGGAAACAACACACCCTGGAGACTTTTGGGAGGGGCAAAGGGAGGTAAAGCATCAGGATAAGTAATTAATGCATGTAGAGTTTAATACCTAGATGATGGGTTGATAGGTACAGCAAACCGCCATGGCACATGTTTACCTATGTAACAAACCTGCACATCCTGCATATGTATCTCGAAACTTGAAATAAAATAATAACAAATGAAATAAAATAATTTGATGTCTCACACTCTGAATGGAGAAGCAGGCCCATTAAGCAACTGAATTATTTGACTTTCAATTCATTTTAAGTTTTGTTTCTCCAAGAACCCAGAAGACAAAAAATAGACACTTTGAGGCCACTATTTGTTAAATGTGTTTTCCACAAGTTGCTCATCAGAACACTACATCACTCATTTACTCATTCCAGAAAAATAGAAGGTGCACAAACTGTGAGTCTGTGAGAACAGGGAAGACGTATTTCAACAAGCATTGATGGAACACGTGGGTAGTGCTACAGGGCCAGGAATATAGTGCCCAAATGAACAGTAGGTAGATGAGGAGAGAGGCTTCCCAGAGGAAGGTGGTTGTAAGCTGACATTTGAAGGATGAGCCAGCCTGGAGCGATGAAGAGGAAGCAGAGAGTTGCTCTCAGGGAACAGCAAGTGCCAGGCCTGGGAGAGAGACATCATATGGTATGATTAAGGAACTGAAATATGTTCCGATTGGGAGAGCAAGGTGAGGTGGGAAGGGGTAAGAAATGAGGTTGAAGGAAAAGATCACAGATGACTTATTCCTCCAGTCCTTTATGCATTTGGAAATTTTGAGCACCTGCATCATGGCAGGCTCTGCACAGGTGCTAGGGTTTCACAAAGTAGACATGGCCCCTGCTCCCACTGAGCTTACTCAGTAGTGCTGGAGGGGAAATACTGAGTTTACTGTGGGGAAATAAGAAGCAGAAGCACCTCAGTTTTACTTAGTAAACAAGGATTTAGGGAAGGCATCCTGGAGAATGGAGCCTTTAAGAGAAAATCTATAGAATGAATAAGAATTAAAAAGACAAATACAATCTAGGCCAAAGCAGGGGGAAAAACAATTTAGCTAAAGAAGATGCCGAATGCTCTAATGATAGGTACAAAATAGGGTAAATATAGAGTAGAGTTTGTATTTTGTAAATCATTTGAAGTTCATGTACTCCATGAACTCGAGGTTGTTTTCTGCTGTACCAAAACTTTTCTGAGTCAGGCTGACCTCCACTTTCAGCTGATAAATGTTCAAGGGCAAGCAAACCAATTCCAATAACCTAAGAAAAAAATCTTTAAAAAAAAAAAAAAAGTTTTGTAAAACAAATTATTTAATATAGTTCAGTGCCAAATATAAATTATTCTAAACTGAGTGGAATCTCCTATATCTCCTTGGAGAGGATAATGAAAGTGGCCAGTTTTATATGTGTGTGTGAGTGTGTGTGTTTGTATGTGTGTGTGTGTGTTTGCATTTATGTGTGTGTATTTCTCTTTCAAAAGTCAAAACATTTCTTAATGTAGACACAAACTGGATAATATGAAATTTTACATACATTAGAACTAATAGAAAATATATGTAGATTAAATTGACTCATGTATCATTTATAAAAGAATTATATCTTCTGATATTTATCAGCACACCAAGCACTCTAGCTTCCATTAAAATATAGCAAATTAATAATCATAACAGCCAAATACTAGTATTAATTGAAATGAATATAGCATGAATAAATATGTAACAGTAATAATGACTGTCTTCAGTTCATTTATTCGTTCTACTAATATTTACTACTGTTTGTGCCTACTGTTTACTAGGCTCTGGTTAACTGATTAACAGAGATCTCTGAACCATAATATTAAAAAAAGCAAAAAAAAAAAAAAAAAAAAAAAAAAAAAAAAAAAAAAAAAAAAAAAAAAGAGCCTTATCAATAATGTTAGAAAACAGACATTATAATGTTATGAAACAAATAGTAATTGGGTATTCTACTAGATACTGAGAATATCATGGTAATCAAGAGAAGCAAATTGCTTACTCTCATGGCACTTATTTATAGTCTGGTGGGGGAAGAGTTCTTATGTTAAATGACCCTTCCACTTTCTTCTTAATTCTTCACTTATAAGAGATCAACACATACTGTTAAATTCATGACCTTGAGAGCCAAATGCTAAAGGATGTGGGACATGTTTACTTGTTCACCTGAAGTTTATTGAGATCCTGCCCATATCCCCTGGTACTTATTTACTGTCTTCATGCAGGCCAGTGGTGCTCAACTATAAGAAACTGCAACTCTCCTCCTGATGGCATTTTTTGTGGTAAGCTGAGATAGCCAGAGCTAGGAAGTCAACACTCTCAGCAGCAGACTTCAGACAGTGACAGTCAGCAGCCAGAGGACAGGCCTCAGCCACCTTGCTCCTTGGGTGAGATCATTCTGAAGTGTTCCATATGCATATCATCTCTTGGAGATTCCCAGAAGGGTTAGGTGCCAATTGGCCACAGTGGCAACTGCTCATGAATATACTCTGAGTCAGTGTCTTCCTTCCTGTCTCATTTCTCCATTGCTCTACTAGTGCTACCTAAGAACACAGGTCCCAAATAAGTCACTTGATTCCTCCTGCCAGGGTCTCCTTCTGGGGGAACTCAGGTGAATACATTCTCAAATGAATATCTTTGCTTTCGTCCTTTGCTTGATCAACAGGAATATAATCACTGGATAAATTTCCATTAAAGGACCAGACAAAGTAATTTTATTAATTTGTTTTTTAAGTATATTCTTTCACCAAACAGTAATTATCTATTGAATTTTCAGGGAGAGATTACTATTTAAGGATAAGGTTTGTTTTGTGATAACTTTTCTACAGTTACCATTGCAAAAAAATTCTTGAAGACCAGAAGTATATATCAGAAACATTACCAAGTTGATATGTTTACAATGTGACATAAAATATAAGCATGCTGTAAGTTTATATTAAGTAAGTGAACTTTTTATTAAGAAATAAGTAAAACAGCATGACAGCAACAATTTGTCTCATTCGCCACAAAACTTGTTCATTCCTCTTTGTCCCTTAGCTAAAAGCTGAGTCAGGTCTTAACATAGCCTGATTGGAGAAGTATAAGTTTCAAGGAAGTATCCTACAACTGAAGGAATAGCGGAACCTGGCAAATATTCTGGCAGAAGCTGGAGAAACTTGTGGGAGTGGATTTTAACAATGTAGGGTAGAATCAGGGGACTCAGAATACATGGCTGGATAGGGGAGAATTTACTAAGGAACACTAACCCTTCATTTAGGATTTAATAGTTTGTCAAGCACACATAGAAAGGTTCTTAATAGTTTGGCGGGGCAGCTCTTTGAAGTCCAGACTTGATTATGGCCTACTGCAAATGAAATGAGATTGATAGAAAATCTTTGGCATAATTGAAGAAAAGATTAGAAGGCATAAGGAGGTAAAGATGTTAAAATAAATTTACTGCACGTGGTTCAAGAACCTCTATCTCTTTTCCACAGGAGAGCCTGTAGGAAAGCCTGTAGCTATTGTGATTCTTTGAAAAAGGCAGAAGTATCTTTGAGAAATTTCATTCTAGATTTATTTTGTTACTCAAGGGTTATGGTGAGGGTTGCTACATGTATTTGGGCTCCCCGATACCAATGGGGTTGGTGGGATCTTGGAATGCAGAGACAATAGTGGTACTTAACTGTCAGGGGCAAGATGGGCTGACTTACTGCATGGGGAGCAAGAAGAGAATGCCAATCAGAATGTTTTGACATACAGTCTATGACGGTGACTAAGAGAGTATGATATTCTTAGGTGGAGAGCAAACTACATTATTAAAATAACTGTTTCACTGAGATAAAAAATTAACATACCTTAAAATTCATCTTTTAAGGTATACAATTCAACATTTTTTTTGGCATATTCACAGAGTTGTACAAACATCACTACCATGTGATTTTAGAACATTCCATCCACCACCCAAAAAAAACCCATACCAATTAGCAGTTGCTCCCCATTTCCCTTTTTCCTCAATCTCCTGGAAATCATTAATCTACCTTTTATCTCTTTGAATATTCTGCGAATAAATGGAATCACACAATACGTGACCTTTTGTGGATGATTTCTTTCACTTAGTGTAATGTTTTCTATCTATTTATCAGTAGCTTCTACTTTTGGCTGCAGTAAGCATTTCTGTACAAGTTTTTGAGTGTTGTATGCCTTCAATTATCTTGCGAACAAACTTAGAAGAAGAATTGCTGGGACATAATGTTACTCTATGTTTAACATTTTGAGGAAGTACCAAAGTGTTTTACAAAAGTAGCCATCCCATTTTACAATCTCCCAGCAATGTACAAGGGTTCTAGTTTCTCCACAACTCCACCAACACTTGATAATGTCTTCTTTGCTATTTCAGCTGTCCTAGTGAGTGTGAAGTTGTATCTCATTGTGGTTTTGATCTGCACTTCTTGATGATTAATGATGCTAATTATCTTTCCAGGTGCATATAAATTATTCATATCTTTTCTTTAAAGAAATGTGTATTCAAATCCTTTGCCTGTTTTAAAAGTCAGTCTGTCTTTTGGTTATTGAGTTGTAAAGAGTTCCTATGTATTCTACATGTGAGTCTCCTGTCAGATATATGATTAGCAAATATTTTCTTCCATTATGTCAGTTATCTTTTTAGTGTTTTGATGGTGTCATACCAGCACAAAATGTTTTACTTTGATTAAGTCTAATTTATCTAATTTTTCTTTTGTTGTTTATGCTTTTGGTGTTATATCTATGAAACCATTGCCTAATTCAAGATCACAAAGATTTTCTCCTGCATGTCCTTCCAAGAGCTTAACAGTTTTAACACTTCTATTTAAATATATGATACATTTTGAGGTAATTTTTTTATATAGTGTGAGTTAGAAATTCAGTTTCATTCTTTTAATGTGAATATTTAGTTTTTCCAGCATTGTTTGTTGAAAATATTTTCTTTCTACTCACTGATTATCTTGGCACTCTTATGAAAAAAGCAAACTAAGTTTTCACTTGATTTATAAAATCAAAAATATCAAAATCTGGCAAAAGAAAAATGTGAAATCAGCCACCACAATAGAAAAGAGTGACCTACACACTGTTTCAAGATCTAAGTGTTTCCAAGAATCAAGTCTATTCATTGAAGTAGAAGCTGAATCCCTTAAGAAAGGACCTTGAAATACCTCCACAAAGATACATAGTGTATATTATTTCCATCTTTTCTCATTGAAATCTGTAATTATTTGTTAGCATGAACTAGGTCAAGGGAAATTCACAGATTTTTTAAGAACTATTAGATATAAAATATAAGAGAATAGGATATCAAGAGATTTCAAATGCAATGCCATCCTTGTTTAAATGAGAGTTTATGGAATCCAAATGACAACTTGTGTTTTAACCAAAATCTGTTGCACATCATCCAAAGGTCCACAAACCACCCCCATACATTCCCAATAAGGTTATTTCCCCAGTTTCCTTTGTATAATTGAGATGTATATACTTAGCACTTGACAGAACCCTCAGCTGGTTTCCTAATCTGTGAAGTAATGGCAGGAAGAAATGACAACAAAAGCTCCTTAACTGCCACACCCTCCACACTAAGAAGCAATACACCTAAAAGAATTACAAATTTTAGAGCCACCATGAAAAATTTGAAAGATATAATCTTGATGATCTTTGCCGTATCTCCATTGAATGCAACCCCAGATGGGTTATGCAGGGTGGCAGATTAGCCGACACTTAAGCAAATGATATCCATAATCAAAGCTGCTGTGCCAGGTGGGTATCTTTACTGAAATAAATCAACACAGACTCTGGCAGATGGTATGTGTTTATTATGTTGGCATATGATTTCTTCATGATTACCATCCATAGGGAAGATCAAAGTAATTCACTTTTACAGGACAAGGACAGCAGTATGCCTTCACCATCTTAACTCAAGAGTAGGTCAACTATCTTGCTGTAAGTTATAATCTAGCCCACAAGAACCTTAATTATCCTGACCTCATACCAGTCTACTATATTAATGACAACATACTAATTTGTATCTGGTGACAAGTCCAGAAATGACAAGGACTCATAATGCACCTAATAAGACACATATGTACAAAACAATTGGAGTAAAATCCCACAAGGTTCAGGGACCTGACACTTCTGTGAAATTTCTAGGAATACAATGATTAGGGGCATGCCAGAAAAACTCCTCAAAAAAAAAGACAAAAAGATAAACACAACATTTGGTAGACTCTTTTGGACTCCAGAGAAAGCATATGCCATACTTGGGGATAACTCATTTATCAGATGACCTAGAAGGATGCCAGTTTTGAGTAGTCCACAAAAACATTTGGTTCCTCAGTTTGTACAAGAGGCTTAACTTTGAAGCAGAGAGGGACCAAGACTATATTATCTTTAGTCTCACTATGAGAAAACCCTCCTGAAAACTATCCATTAATGCTACCAAGATTAAATCTATAAATCTAAAACTATACATATGATCAATAAATAATCTTTCATTACATTAAATCATCAATATTTTGGTTTTCTCTAAGCCCAACAATCCCTGAGTTTTAAGGATTCCTTGCTAGCTTGGAAGAGAACCCAAAATCTTTTTTAATATTTATACTAAATCAAGTTGGATTTGACATATTCAACAATATGAATGTCAATTGGTATTTCAAAAATTGTATTTAAAGAAAGTTACTTAGGAAATATTCCACTATGAAATAGATTGTTATTCTGACAGCTAGACTATTTTCCAAGAATAAAGCAATGTAGAATGGATCTTTTGCCATTAAAAGGAAATATGTCACATCATTATGTCATTATGACATGACAGCAGTAATACAACAGGATTCATTTTCAATTTTTTATTTTTTTCCAAATACTTAAAATTTATTAAGCATTTATTTATATAGAATATTTACTTGTTATAAATGATAACTTATAAGGTTTTACCACCTTCAAGTGACTTTAAAATTCAGCTCATTTGGTTCTCACCATCATTCTGTAAGGTTATACAACTATTACTATCCTAAGTTTACGTAATAGAAATCAAAAGTTTAAACTATTTAAGCAATTGTCCAGAAAAAAAAAATCACAGTGGTTCAATGATAAGTTTAGAATCCAGACCACCTGGCTTCAGATTTTGTTCTCTGATCACCTAAAGACATTAATGACAAAGCCTTTTCTAATCTTCCAACTGACATGATATCTTCCTCCTGCACATTTTTAATAGCTACCAAGTACATAATACTGATTTACTTATTTCCCTTATATTCAGTCTTTGTTGGTAAACAGTGCTTTGATTATATACTTCTTTTGAAAATTGTAATGGGCTATCCTTTTCAATACTGTCTTATTTCCTCTACTAGACTCCTAAGTACTGGAAACGTGACTTGAAATCTCCTTGTTTCCTCAGAAATTGATATACTTCCATCTGATAGGTCACTAATCTTTTGGACTAAAACTTCTCCCAGAGGGTGAACACTTGTCTGACCTTGGTCATTATCTTTGATCTTTCATTTCTCAGTCCTCTAAATGTCATGAGGAATACTTTTCTTGATAGTGGAGTCCTGAAATTACCATTTCTTACCTGCTTTAATATCTGAATGACTTCCAAACACCAAGTAATTGTCATTCACATCTGAGAACATCGCTATTCTTATCTTAGACCAGATCCAGACTCCATCTCTGTTTTAATCCTCATTCATACATTTCTCTTTCATCACCACCATCCTGATGTCTAATGGTAGGGCTCAGAACACAATACCCCAGAATATACCACCTTGACATACTGAGTATTTTAAGCTAAAGGAGATTGAGAAAACAATGAAAGCAGAAGTCACTCTCTGACCTTCTCCCTCCTTTCTCCCCTGAAGCAGGCCATGAAAGAATTCTCTGACCTATCCCCCTGAGAGAAGATTATAAGACCTTCATTCCAGAGAGGTTCTGCCCTATAACCAAAAGGCCAAGAAGAATCTGAAAGAACGGGCCTTACTAAGCTCCCCACACCAAAAGGTTATTACTATTAAATAATACCTTTTGGTTTTACCATTACATTTCTGCATGACTGTCTACAAAAATACAGTTTTACTTGGATCACTGGGTCTTCATTTCTGAAGGCGTCTGTGCCAAACAAAATATTAAATGTGTGTGTAAAGGGTATTGTTAGCATAGGTGAGAAAAAGTAGTATCTTTTTCTTGCTCATTGCAAGGTTCAAGGATGATACCCCTACACAAAAGACGCCGAGCAAAAAGAGAGTACTTCTACGATGTACACATGAACTGATTTATAAATAATGTGGTCTAGAGATCCTGATTTTATTGTTCCAATGACTTAGTTGCTGTTCTACATCAATCAATCAAACATCAACTGCTTGTGAAACACTAGCTAATTGGATCACACTGTGCCAGTCACTCTGATAATTATCTATAGGCCAATTAATACTAGAACCTAATATCTTTTTATTTTTTTTAAATTTAGGGTTGTTATCTCTTTTGTGGAGTGATACACTATAGTGATGTAGGGTAGGGTCATCTCAAAAGTTTAGTTATATCATACCACCTTGTTAAAATCCTGCTTATTTTTATGTGGGTTGTTACTGCTACCTGACACAACAGGGAGGTAGCAAAGTATAAGATGATATCATGCTTCTCTGCAGACACACATCATATATTTGAAGAGGCAACATGAAATACAACTGATATAATTGGATTAATTTCAGTCTATATGTTCTTCTATTAGGAAGTAAGCTCTTGAAGGTCAACTACTAGTCCTTATTCATTTGTGTCTCCTCTATACAACCATTTGTTGAATCAACTAAACAATAATATAAAACTGAAGCACTAAAGTAGGTAGTATAAAATAATTCTTATGGAATTTGGATGAGGAATACATTCTAACTTTTAGCACTGATTATATTAAACTTGCCATTTTCCTTTTGTCATTACATTAAGGTAATATGGAATAGGACTCAAGAATAGTAAAAACAAACACCACACAAAACTTCTCATTGCTTTAAAGTTACTCCATGTCCCTTAGAATTGTTAAACATTGGTTTAAGTTCAGTATTTCTTATTGTACCCCAAACTTACATTGTGTCTATTTTGGAAGATATTTCATGAAGGTATACCTCAAGGAAATTACTTGCCTTTCTTTCACATATCAACATAGATTATGTCCAGATGGCTCTGTTCTAAGTAACTTAGTAATATCATTTGAAATACAGTAATCTTTAGTCTCTTTTCCATCTGAAGTTCCAATTATTCAGTTCACCTAACATTACATTTCAAAAAAAAGCATTACAATCAGCTTGGTAGCAAAATGATAAATATTTCTTCAATTGGTAGGGATCTAGACTTACTCTGCCTCTTATATCTTCTTCAGATTGGTTCTTTTTATACTTCCTAAATGTCAAAATGCAAAAAAAAAAAAAAAAAAGTTAAAAAAAAGTTTTATTTCTATTAGTAAGAGACTCATACAAATGTATTTGTAATACCCTTCCTTCTCAGAAAGGATTTGAAGTGTCTTACTAAAAAATGAAAGAAAGGCATAAAATACAATTAATATAATAGAAATAAAAATTGGAAGTTAGAATTGAAAACAGTAAGGAAAGCATGGAGCCAACACAGTACATGAGGTTATACTGCATGTGAAGTTACAACACATTAAGTTACAGTACTTCATTATAACTTTCCTGGCAACCAAGCCTAAAAGGAATACGCAGTATGATACATGATTTTAAAAGTCAGAGAAGAGAAAATAAACAAATTCTTCAAAGAAATCTAATGACTGGTCCAAAAACCCAATCATTTTCCAAAGTACATTAAGGGAGAAGTCATGTTTGGCCATTGCTTTAGCTCAACATTTACTTATGAAGCATTATTAATAATTTAATTTGTTCAAGGATTTACACTAAGCATTGCATTGAATATCAAAATGTCAAAAACTCTAGTTCCAACTGCAGAATAAGATTAATCCAACTGGGCAGACAAGATATGTGCTTTTAAGGATAACTGATGACACAAGTCTAAGTATGATAAATGTGAAATGAATTGTGCAGGCATTCAGAGTTGGAGGAATTGAGGGGAAGAAGAGACTTTTTTGTCAGACTCAAGATAACCATAACACAAGAAATTCTGGAGAAATTAGGCCTGGGATATGGGCAGGCAAGGAAGAATGGCATTGGGAGTCCTGTGAACAAAAATAAGGTCAGAATCCAGTGTATCAGGGAAAACTGGTTGTCACAAATGAGTGTTAGTATCCAAGAACCCTAACAAAATATAGCGTTCAAAGATCCAAGTCAGGCAGAAAGCCACAATGGAAGTGAAATCCAAAAATACACGCCTCTGTCAGGTTTCAGTCTTTCAGCCTGCTATCTAGAAACAAGTGAAGAATGAAGTTTCATCCAAAAGGCTTGAAGCCTTGCCTGGTTTTGAATAGACCACTTGGAGTGAGTGGGTAAGAGGCAGTAAGAATGGGCTGCCTCCCAAAGTGAGGCACTGCTCACCAGGAGCTGGGGACTGCTCAGAAGATCAGCTCTGGGGCCACTTTTTGGGAACTAGTGACTTTCAAACTAATTCCAGAATATTCAGAGAATAACAAGTCAGTAAGCAAGGGAGATGGAAGTCATTACAGGTGAAAACTTATTTAAAGAATTGAACATGTTTCTCTTAAAGGTAAGAGACCAAGGGGAGCATGATAGTTGCCTTCAGATTTTCTAAGGGTCACCACGTAATATAAAGGTAAATTATTTTATTACACATTTGTATATAATTTATTTGGTTTCAGGTATTAAATACATAGTTTCAGTTAAAAGTTTTCTTACTGAAGATAATCTGTTTAAAAACAAGTGAATTTTCCAATCGAAGAGGTAGAAATTGGATGACCACCTTTCCAGAATATTGTTGGTGATAATCCAGCATTGATATGGTGCCTTATGTAGGAACTTCACTTTCTGATAGCTTCAGTTCTATCTTCTTGTAAGTCTCAAAGTTTAATACTACAGAACCAACCAAGTAGTATCTTGATACCTCTTAAGTGCACCAACTAATAGTAGATATGACAATATGTTATACATGGGTCACAAAAAAGATATGTAAAGATGTGACTGATCCTTCTGGCTTGAAACCCTTCTATTTCCAGAAAAACAAGTTTAAAAGAGATCAATTAACTTGTACAAAGTCACAAGGGCACAAAATCATTTAGTGACAGAGCCGCAATTACAACACTACAAAGCTTCAGCAATTTTCTCCATTCTATCATTCTGCCCCCCTTGCTGGAGTAGAAACCCAACAGAGAGGTATATGGTAAGATGAGTGCACGGCTAGAAGGCATATTCTTGCTGAATAAGAACCTGCGCAGGACACAAACCAGTCACCTTTTCAAACCATGGTACTTCCTCAGAGAACACACAGACAGCTGATTTCCTGTTTGTCCTGTTCATACATAGATGAATAGAGTTGTCGCCAATGCTGGATACCTAAACCTTAAGTGACACACAAGACAGTCTAACAGGGAGGATGAAAATACTAGAATTTCTTTATATTAATTTTAATGTAATCTGTGTCTAATCATGTGTATATGTTTCTACATATACTCAGTGCACAATTAGAGAAGCATAGGTATACAGTCTGTAAATTAATATACATATATTGAAGATATATGCTCTAGAAGAAATCAGAAATGTTTGGAGAGCACTATGTTTTTTTCTGTATACATTTTGTATCACAAGTATATTTCAAAGCAAAAACTGTTTCTATTACAGATTGTGAGAAAGATTCTATTTTAGTGGTAAAAACACTGGTTTTAAAATAAGCTATAAATAAGACATAAATAGGCATCTGTAATAGTGACTATATCCCTGTGTTGTTGCATTCACAAAATTTTTGTCTGGGTTACACAAAACAGAAGCAGCAAAGGAAAAAAAAACTACGTATCTCTGATCATCAGGTCTGATTGGCCAATTCTAAAGAGTTCCAAGGAAGAAAACACATGAGGGATTTTCCCCTAAGGCTTCAAACTGCAGAGCAAAAGGAGAAAATCCTAAGTAATGGTTCAATTTCCACCACAGAGGCAAGTGTCCTGGACCTAGGGACTGCCCTTGGGAGACGCTGTTTGTGTGGAATCAAGCCAACTCTTAAGTAACTCCACAGCCAGCTAGAATGACAAGCCTCAGTCATGGCTCTGCACACTCTTGGTAGCTGGGCTCTGCTGTTGATTGACCAAATGAGTCTGAGTAAAAGTGAAGTATCTAGGATGTCCCCCAGATCTCCAGTTTGTGCAGCTAGGGAGATGGTGATACCATTCAGTAAGAGAAGAACCAGAGGAAAATGAGTTCATTTTTAGCAAGTTGAGTTGGAGGTAGAAGTGGACCATTGTGCCAGTTCTCTGAGCTCCCAAATCCACCCTTCTTGCTCTGAGATACTGAAGCAAGACCCTGTAAATATTTCCCCCCTTTGCTAGATGGCTCAGTGCTGGGTTTTGTCAACAGAGAGCCCTGGAAGGATACTGTAAGGCCATAAGAGCAGGAGAGCTCCCCTCCCTATTTCAGTGTGGCTTTTCTTTGGATATGACAGCCAGTAAAATCAGCATGTGGAAAGCCAGGGACACTCACCTCAGAAACCCTCTCAGACCACCTCCAGCCTTGTGCCTTCTGGCAAGTTTTCCAGCACTGCATGTTCCTCTGGCAGCCACATCTTCTCCCAAGAGATCTGGACTTCAGTCTGAGAGAGAGGTGGAAAGGACAGCTCTTTTAAATTCTTATTACTCAGTTTTTCACGCTTATATAGCCCTAGAGGTTGCAACTTTCAGCATTTACTATTTCTCTACCCCTACAGCCCTCTTTTCCCTCATTTTAGCACTTAATCATCTTTTGCTAGTTAATTCTGTACATTAAAAGTTTTCTATCTAAATTATTCATGTGGTTTTTATCTCCTAACGGGACCATGATTGATAGACTACCCAAGTGGAGATGCCTTTAAAAAGCTAGACATGTAGTTTTAAAGAGACAGAGCTTTGAAAGGAAATTCTTATTTGGATGTCTCCAGAATATTGCTGGTATTTATTTTTATGTACTTATGTATTTATTTATCCATTTTTTATTTAATATTTTTGGCTGAGTACAGGAGACTTTATTGCTGGCACATGACAAAGTGGGGATCCCTGGGCTCCTCCCTCTTCAGTGGGTCTGCATGGAAACTGTGAGGAGGTGAGATTCTCAGTGTGGTGGGGGACTGAGTGTAGCAGGAACTCCATAGCAGCTGAAGGCCTCTCTCTTCCTCTCGTGCTCTTGCCGGTGCTGGTGGTCTGGGCGTCTGATTCCTCAGAGGCCATGTGGACCACGAAGTCCACCACTCTGTTGCTGTAGCTAATTGCATTGTAATACCAGGACATGAGCTTGACAAAGTGGTCATTGAGGGCAATGGCAGCCTCAGCATCAAAGGTGGAGGAGTAGGCGTCACTGTTTAAGTAGAAGGAGACATCCTGGTGCTCAGTGCAGCCCAGGATGCCCTTGAGGAGGCCCTCTGATGCCTGCTTCACCACGTTCTTTGTGTCATCATTGTAAGGCCGGTTGTCTTGCTGGGAGCCCGGACGCACCTTCCCCTCCTTTTTTCCCTTTTACAAGCCCCGAGCAAGCTCAGACATGCTCGGGCATATTCCCCTCTCCCTTGCTCACACAGTCTGGTCTTCTCTTAAAGAGCCCAGTATACAAACAAGGTGCTGCAATCATAGCTTCTTAATAACCAATAGCAGCTAAGCCCTAACAACCAATAGCAGTCAAGTCTTAAGAACCAATAGCAGCCAAGTTTTAACAACCAATAGCAGTCGAGCGTTAACAACCAATAGCAGGCAAGTAATTCCAACCAATAACAAGCCAAGTCCTAGGTCAAGGCTTGTAACTCACTCAATAGCAGTCTTGCTCTCCCACAACCAACCAAGCTGTTTCACTCCCTATAAAAACCCCATGTCTTAAAAATAGACTCACTATAAAAACTCCCTGTCTAAAAATAGACTCACTCCCTATAAAACCCCCTGTCTGAGAGGAGTCTGTGCGACTTCTCCAGCCCCTCCTGTCCGGACTGCAGAACCTCACCTGGGAGCCTGAATAAATTCTCTTGCATTGGATTATTTTGGTGCTGGCCTCAGTTTCTTCATTTTATCCTCGGAAACAAACCTTACAATCATATTTGGCAGGTTTCTCCAGATGGCAGGTCAGGTCTGGTACCAACATGTTGGCAGTGGGGACATGGAAGGCCATGCCAGTGATCTTCTTGATGGATTCAGGGATGACCTTTCCCACAGCCTCAGCAGCATGAGCAGATGTAGGGATGATGCTCTGGAGAGTCCCATGGCCATCACACCACAGTTTCCCAGAGGGGGCATCCATGGTCTTCTAGGTGAGGTGACAGTGATGGCATGGACTGTGGTCATGAGTCCCTCCATGATTTCCAAAGCTGTCCTGGATGACGTTGGCTGGAGGGGACCACTCAGTTGGTGGTAAAGGTGACACTGCTGATTATCTTTTATACTTCTCATGCTTTATGACCATCATGAACAGGGGGAATCAGCAAAGGGAGCAGAGATAATGATGCTTTTGGCTCCCCACTCCATGAGCCCCATCTTTCTCCATCATAGTGAAAATGCTGGTGGACTCCACAGCATAATCAGCACCAGTATCACCCCATTTGATTTTGATGGATCTCATTCCTGGATAATAATGGGATTTCCATTGATGAAAAACTTCATGTTCTCAGCCCTGACAGTGCCATGGAACTTGCCATGGGTGAAATCATACTGGAACATGTAGACCATGTAGCTGAGGTCAATGAAGGAATCATTGATGGTGACAATACCTACTTTGCCAGAATTAAAAGTAGCCCTGGTGGCCAGGTGCCCAATACGGCCAAAACCATTTACTCCGTGTTTAACTTTAACCATGGTGTCTTAGGGATGCAGCTGTCACTGCACAAGAAGATGTAGCTATCTGTCAAATGGGAGGAGCAGAGAACCACTGATGGTGTTTAAAACTAAAGAGTAGATGGTTACTATGAAGAACGTAAATAGTGAAACCATAAAGGAGCTAAGGAGGGAGCCCTGGGACACCATCATTTGTGGGACAGGCAGGAAAAGAACAAAATGGGAAATTGAGGGAATGGAGGAACAGGCACAGTGAAATGAGGAAAAGAAGCTGAAAAAGATTTGTCTTAGAAGTTAAAAATGAAATCAGGGGAAGCCAGAGGCAGAGAGAATTTTAAAGAGTGTCTGATCAATAATGCAAATACTACAGGTAATTCAATTCAGTTAACTGAAAATTCAAAATGAAGTTAGGAGTAATCTTTTCAAGAACAATTTTAGTGCAGTGGTTTGAGAAGTCAATAAGAAGAGAGCAAGTAGGCATGGCAAATATAAACCACTTTTTTTTGCTAAACTTGAAACAGAGAGAGTAGCACCTGGCACAAGGACTCCACAAAATCACTGTCTCATATCTCTTCTAGTTTATGTTCACTGTAAATTGAGCTGATTTGGGTTAAATGAATTATCTGTAGGTTCTTCTACCCTTACATGCCTCTTCAGTTATTTGGTTTTGATCTGCTCACTGC
The DNA here is from genome assembly GCA_004027715.1 of Plecturocebus donacophilus. NCBI lineage: Eukaryota > Metazoa > Chordata > Mammalia > Primates > Pitheciidae > Plecturocebus > Plecturocebus donacophilus. The sequence continues at coordinate 10,916 of PVKP010016205.1, read as the reverse complement.
TCACTTAAATTATCATTAGAAAGTGAATGATGAAAAAGAAAAAACTTAGGAAGCTAAAGGCAAGTTTTGTTTTAATCTACCAGCTCTAGAAGCTAGTACTAACTAAACTTAATTGTGTTGCATTAAACCATCTCAAAACTTTTTGGTTGATTCATTATAAAACTTAGATTTAGCTACAGGTTTTATTTAGCTCTTCTATACATATCTAATATTCTTAATATCATGCCATTGACTTCATTGACCACTCCACCATGGTTAATGCAGTGGTGCCATTGCAGACATTTAATAAATTCTGCGGACCAGTGAGAGTTTTCTATATCTGTTACTTAAATAGCAAAACATTATTTTCAGTATGAATTTGATGGTGAAGTATACAAAATGGTTTCAATTATGATTCCATGTTCACATGTTCATAACTTGATTGAAAAATATGCCTTTTGGACTGAAACTTTCCATTCCATGTTCTAACTCCACCCAAATATAGTTATTTTTTCTCCTCTGGAAAATCTGAGGAAATCCGTATGATCACTTATGAATGTGGAAAAAATGTACTCTTTCAAATGTTTAATTAAATAAAAGGATCAACAATTACACAATTTTAATATAAACTTCCCATACATATTTATAAAGACCAAAATATAAATCTAGTAGGCCTCAGAAAAGAGAATAGGTGTTTACCCATTCAGAGAAAACTCTAATTTTGAATGTTTGCTAATTTGAAACTCAAAACTGTTTTATGCAAACACAAAAGTAATTTTCACATCAAAATTGATACATTGAAGTGGCATTGTTGTCTGGGGCAAATACCCAGGATTCATTGTCTCATGCCAAGAAGATTAAGGACACGGACACACACACACACATATGGAGTGGGTTAAAAAGCAGAAAGTTTAATAGGCAGAAGAAAGGAGAGAAGAGAGCAGCTCTTTCTCTCTCTTGTGAGAGAGAGGCATCTAAAAGGGAAAAGGTGGCCAGCAGCAGACCACAGCAGATTTTATAGGCAGGCTTGAGGAGGCAGTTTCTGATTTGCATAGGGTTTACAGATTCATTTGACCAGGTGTGATGTTTACATAGCCCTCAGGGAAGGCTGGTCACCCCACCCTAATCTTATTATGCAAATGGACTTTTCACTTGACCAGCACCATCTTGTCTGCTCCTTACTGTACACATAGCTGGCAAAGGGAGAGACCCCATTTTGAAGATGTCTAGTCCCAGGTAGCTATTTTTGCTGGCATCCATGAGTGCAAGCTTCCAGTTTGCTTGTCTATGTTTGTAGCTCAATTGTACAGGCTGTTCTTTGTTAGAAAATGATTTTGGGGCTGCTTTTCATTAAAAAGGAAAACTTTACCAAGGACTCTGATACCCTCATTATTTGCCCTAGTAGTTTCCTTTTAACTCCTGTATCATATTCAATTGCCTTTACAATATGACTACTATTAATTTTTGCTAAATAATACAAGATATACTTTGGATATTTGTCCCTGCCAAAATATCATTTTGAATTGTAATCCTCAGTGCTAGAGGTGGGGCCTGGTGGAAGGTGTCTGAATCATGGGAGCAGATCCCTAATGTCTTGATGCAGTCTTCACTATAGCAGGTGAGTTCTTGAGAGATATGGTCATTGAAAAGTGTATGGTACCTTCTCTCTCTCTCTCTCCTCACTCTCTCTCTCTCTTTCTCTGTCTCTCATGTGCATTCTCTGTCTGGCTCCTGCTTACACTATGTGATGAACCTGTTTCCTCTTTGCCTTCCACCATAATTGAAAATATTCTAAGCCTTCACCAAAAGCTCAGCAGTTGTCAGCACCATGCTTCCTATAAAGCCTGCAGAATCATGAGCCACTTAAACCTCTTTTCTTTATAAATTATCCAGTCTCAGGAATTTCTTTATAGCAATGCAACAACATCCTAATACCACACATGATGAACCAAAGAACAGATCTGAGAATGGAGATTTTTTTCTGAATTTGCCATGCTCTGTATATAGTGTGTGCTCAGTAACTATTTGCTACTCAAATACAATTTGTGAAATATGGCAAACAATTTTTTTAGGGCTTAAAGTTAATCTAACCTTTAGAAGTGACTTTTTACCTCTTTTTTCTTTAAATGCAGAGAAGAAACAGGAGAGTGGCTTTCCAGAGACACCAACAGAAGAGAATGTTGCAAAAAAGGGTGATTTCGCATTCAAGTGAGATATATTTTCATCTACGGATTAGAAAGTTATTGGTCATCCTAGAGGCAACAGTTTCAGTAAAATAGTGGGAATCATGAGCCAGAATGTGATGCTTTGCAAAATGAATTGGAGGGACAAGGAGTAAAAGCAGTGAAAAGATAACCTTCTTTAACCTCTACTTCTAAATTGTGTAACACATCATTCAGAGGAAGGTACTTAACTTATGTGAATTATTAAGAGCAAACACACTGCATCTGCTTCCAAGCCCAAAACTTACAGTATGACTAATGTCTTTGAATCCCTCTATGCATCTCCTTCAGCACTTGCACTCCATTCACCAAACGTAACCAATAACTCAATCATGAGTTAATCAACCCCTTGCTTTTCTCTAAAAGAAAATTTTATCTCTAAATAAAAATTTTATTTGCTTTGCCTAATTTGAAAGTTTATATAGGCAGAATCATAAATCACATATTCTTCTGAAAATTTCTTTTAATATAGTAATGATTTTGCAATTCAGTCAGGCTGATTCTTAAAGTGATAACTCAATTTTTACTAATTTATAGTATTCCTTTCAATTAAGGCACTAAAATTGATTGGTCCATTCTCCTGTTAATGAATACTTGAGTTGTTCTCTAATTTTTGCTATTGGGAAAATGCTGATATTTATGATATTATGCAAGTCCCTGGCACATGTGCAAGACTTTCTCTTAAAACATACCCAAGGGTGGAATGAATGACTTTGTCTTAAGATATGTGAACATTCAAATTTATTGTGAATTTTTCTGTTTTTAATCAAACTGGTGACCAAATTAATAATCTTACCATTTGCCCAGAGCTTCTCCAATACTTAGCATTATCCAATCTAGGGCACTTTCAATTTGCATTCTCTTGAATACACATTTGTTTAATATATTTTCTCTTGTTTTGGCCATTCAAGATGGCCTCTTTGGTTCAATCCTAATTTCTTCTTTTCTATTTTTTGTTCAATACTGTTTCCTCTTTTTTGTTCAATCCTAATTCATGTTTATTTTGCCCTTTGGGGGCAGTTGCATTTATTCAATAAATCTGTAGTCATTTTACGTATTTGGTATACTAACTTTTTATTAATACTACCTGTTTCAAATATTTTCTACCAGGTTGCAATCTCTCTTTTTATTCTCTTTATGGCCTCTTTTGAGTAACAGAAATTTAAGGTTGATGTAGTCAAATTTATTAATCTTTTGTTTTATGGTTTGTGCTTTTTCTCTTTTTAAGGACTACTCCACTAACCAATTGTTAGCCCATGTTTTCTTCTGAAAGTTTTTATTTTTTTTTCATTCAAGGTCTTAGTCCATTTCAGAATGGCTTGAGTATGTAGCATAAACAAGGGATTCATTTTTTGTGTTTCTTTTTGTTTCATACAGAAAACCAATTGTTCTAGTAATATACTGTATTCTGAGTAAACATATCCTTTCTGCATAATCTACAATCCCACCTTCATTATAAATCAGAGTTTCAGCTATATCTGTGATTGTTTCTAGGCTCTCTGTTCTATTTTGCTGGTATCTTATTTTACCCCTATGCTACGCTTTCTGTAACTTTATATGAAAAATTTTGATATCTTGTTAGGAAACTCTACTAATATTGTTTTTCAAGAGTGTTTTAGTTATTCTTGGCCTTTTTCACTTCCATGTATTGTCTTTTAAAGTTCCACTAGAAAATGCTACCACAATTTTTATTGCAATTGCATTGAATATAAATACAAATACATATAGATGTGTGTATATATACACACACAAATATAAATATATATATATCCACATGTAAATATACTTGTATAAACTAGGAGAGAATTGACTTTTATTTAGTATTACTTCTTCCTATCCATGAGAATGATCTGTATCATTTTATTTAGCTTATAATTAATGTATTTCAATGATGTTTTATTATTTTATTATTTTATCTATACAGCTCTCATATTTGGTAATTTGTATTCTCAAAGTATCTTTTTTGTTTATAATTATACTTTTTTATAATTATATTTTCTAGCTCTATTTTGCTTAATATTTGTCTGTTACTTGTGTACCCAGTAAACTTAATTAACTCTTTTATTAATTCTAATATTTTTTCTTTAGATTGAGTATCTGATAAAGGTAGTGACCTAATCCATAAAACTCAGTTTTTTTTGGTCTTTGTAGTTGTTATATAACTTATTTTTTGTTTTGCCTTATTTCTTTAAGACTCTCAGTTAAATGTTAAATAGACGTGATTATGGTGGTCACTACTGATCTTAAAGAAAATTATTTTAATACTTTATCATTGAATATGATGTTTTTGTACAACTTTTTAAAATATACTTTATTGAGTATATTTTACTTCTAGTTTTTCTTAACTAGAAGTAAAAAGCTAGGAGAAATGAAAAAGGCAAATGTATAGGTAATGGTTTCAGAAGAAAATTTCAGAACACTAATTGTTATAGAGATGGCAATGTACTGAGTGAAGTCCAACTTACAGTGAGCATAAGGGGCTTTTCTTAACTAGAAAAACTAGAAGTAAAAAATGCCTTCTCCTTAACTAGATACTTCTAGTTAAGGAGATTCTCACCTATTATTAAAGTTTTGCCTGCTGTAACAGAGATGTAACTTTTAAAATGCCTTATATAAGACAGGAGTTCATTTCTCTGTCACATTAAAGTCTAAGCTATTAAAGAAGTCACTTTGTATAAAGCCATCAGAAATCTAGCTTCTTTTCTTCTACCATTCCTATGATGTTTCCTCCTCCACAGAGTCTGAGATGGCTCAATATCAGGTTCCTTCGCCAATCAGATGAAGAGAGAGCCATGTTCCCTCCCGTTAAAGGTACAACTCTGCAATTCCATAGATAACTCCAAATTATGTCCCATTAAAAAGGCCTTCATCATAGTAACAGCTAGCTTCAAGGAAAGCTCAGTTCTTACCTTGAGCAACTAAATGCCCAGAATCTAATAAGGTGTTGTATTATTACAAAGAGAAACAATACAATGATGTAAGAGAAAAAACAGCAGACGCTGCCACATTCTCTTTTTCTATTTGCTAGAGATTTTTTAATAATAAATGTGCATTAAATTGTATCAGATCTCTTTTATGCATCCAAAGTGAACATATGTTTTTTTCTCTTTAAATTCACTAATCAGAAAATTTACACTACCAGATTTTCACATTTTTGAGCCACAGTTGCATTTCTGGGAAAATAAAAATAATTTGGCCATAATTTTTTTATTTTTATACATTATTTAATTTGGATTGCTACTATTTTGTTTGCTATATTTGCAGCAATATTTATAAATCATATTGGCCTGTAAATTTTCTTACAAATCATCTTTGTCTGGGTTTTGTCTCAAGGATATATTAGCCACATTAAATAAGTTAGTCATTATTCTGACTTGTTTGGTTCTCTGAAAGATTTTGTATAAGACTGTAGTTCTGTTTCTTGAATGTTTGGCAGAACTCTCTGGGTAAAAAATGTCTGGGGCTGATGTTTTCTTTGCAGGAAGATCTTTTAAATAATGATCCTATTTCTTTAATGTTTAAAACTAATTTTTTTTTAAGAAATGTATACATTTCACCTATGTGTCCCCACTTTCTGAAATAACTTACCTACTTTGGGGATTGGCAAAACATGGGATAAGAAACTGCAAAAAGATATAGAAATGTAACTTTAAAAAAAGAATAATGTTGATAGGATAAGTTCTGGAATCCATACTGGATAGAGAAGCAAATGACACTTGCTAAAAGATGAAACAGGTAGAAGGATGAAACTATTTTTGCAACAGAATATCATATTGAACACAGAGAAAACATTCTAGGAGAAATGAAAAAGGCAAATGCATAGGTAATGGTTTCAAAAGGAAATGTCAGAATATTAATTGTTGGAAGTGGCAATGTACTGACTGAAGTCCAACTTACAGTGAGCATAAGGGGCTTGGAAACAGAATAAATAGAAGTAAAAACTGTTCATGTAAAAGGGGTTAAGACACTGAAATTGAGGGGCCAGTTGTCACAGTCCCGTATGTTAAATATGTGCTAATTCAAAGAGAGTCCCTACTTTGATGGAGCTTAAATCCAGCAAGGAAGACATAATTTAATTATAAATTGAAATATGAGTACAGAAATATGAGACAGTTTCTGAGGACAGAAACCTGATATATACTTGAGAGTGTGAGATGAGATGGCTTCTATAAAGAAGCAATAGTTGTGTTAAGAGCCAAAGGATGAGTTAACCAAAGATAGAAAGGAAAGCATTCCAGACATAGACAACAGCACAAGCAAAGACCCTTTGGTACAGACTCTTGCAGTAAACGAGGTGAGATCCTATATAAACATGGCTTAAGCTGAAAAGCACAGTGGAGAAAAGTGAATATTAAAGACATTTTTCTGATGTAAAATCAACAGTATTTGGTGGCACACTGGATACAAGGAGTAGAACTTGTGTCTGGGGCAATTGAGTAAATAGTAACAACTAATCACTGAATTAGGAAATGCCGGGAAAAGTTTTTCGGGAAAGGATTAGAGTTAGAGAATCAGGATTTCAGTCTTGCCCATGTTACATTTGAGATTGCTTTAGCTAAAACTCCACTGGGAAATTTCCAGTAGGCAGTATGTCTGAAGATCAGATATGAAAACCATCATGAAAGATATTAAATCACGTAGTGGATGGTATATTAAGCAGTGAAAATTAGCAAATTTTAGCAGTGGGAGGAATTCAATTCAATATAGAAAAACTGCATATTTAGGAAGTTTTCAAATTATATAAGAATGGAAAGTGGTCTCAGATTGGACTGGCAGTCAAAAGTGCTTTACTCTTATCTATAATGTTTGCAATCATGTGTTATATGTGCAATTTAAATATTATTTTTAAATTAAGGACCAGAAAGACTCTTTAGATTAAATGCAGTGGCTGAGAGCGTGGAAAAACAAGAGCATATAATGCAAGGAAAAAATAAAGGCAATTAAAGTCTTCAGGAAACACAAAGAAATACCATACAAGATTGTCATAGGCCAAATATGAAGAAAATAAAACATGGCATAATTTTAAGAAAGGATAGTGTTAACAAGAGAGACTCCATTTATACCTGAAGCTCACAACATTCTCCTCTGAGTGGCCATAAGACTGTGGCAACAGACTCTTACGTGGCCCAGGAGGGAACCTTTTTATGTCATCAGAGTAATGTAAGCTCTGTTTATTGGTTTTCAAGTTTTATACTAAACTACAAAGTATAGAAATCTTAGTTATAGATGTGGCACATAGTATTACTGTTAACACTATCTCCATATAAAAGTTTTAAAAGTAGTCAATGAAGGTATGATACAGAATAGGAAAAGTTCAGGGAAATACTTAGGAGCAAGTATTTTCATCTTATAACAAGAAGTTATTGGACAAATAATGAAGATTTATGTATACTATTTTCAGAGTTATAAAAGCAACCAACAGAACTCAAAATGATGATAAAAGAAAGAAAGATATGAGAGAAAGGAAAAGAAGTATAATTATTTAATTCTTGTTTTTCATACTAAGGAGTCAGAAATAGATAAAGGTAAATTATCTAGAGATATGAAAATTACCAGCAGAAGAAAGAAAAGTAGGAAAAATGTGAAAGGTTGTCTCTGACAACTGAAATTGGGGATAGGAGAAGATGCTTCAGGAGACTCACTTTTTGATAAAATGAGCATGCACCATCACTTGTATGATTTTTAATGAATAGACTGCTTCAGTTGCAGGTGTTCGGGGATGGCAGTGAGAACAAATCTCTGATGTTCAACCCAACCAGAGGCTCTATGGCCTCAGAAGATCACCTAGTTGATGTTAAACTTAGTTTGGGCATAACTCATCAGAGTCAGAGGTTATGGAGGAAAAGTTAAACATTAAATTTTAACTCAATTGAACATGGACACATACAATGGTCACCAAGTCCTGGAACGGGTTGTGTGAGCCCCTTGAGGCATTCATCCAGCACTGTTTCAGAGAAATTTCTATTTCAATCTATTCCTATATGTTAGTTATTGAAAAATAACAGACAATCGCAAAAACAAGTTGACCTTTTTGTGTTCCTTGAGCACAGTTATAAAGGAACCTCATGACTGGGCCTCATGCCAAATAACTCGTTACAAAAAGAGCTAGGGGCCCAGACCACTGCAAAGCTTCACAAGATCTCTCCTGATCTGTGCATGGATGAATGGCCGACTCTGGAGCCCAGGTTGTTGCTTCCCAGAATGGTGATGAATCCTCCTTAAGTCTGGTGAGAAAAGATACATATATATTTTTTCTCTTCTCCTCCCATTGCAATTTGATTATTATATCAATTTTCTTATTATATCTATATAGATATAGATATATTTTCTCCCCCTCCCATTGTAATTTGGTTATTATATCAATTTTCTTATTATATCAATTTTCTTACTATCTCATTTGCTTACTTATTATATTGGCATTGCCATTTACCTGGGATAAAGGTTGTTTATCCTTAACAGTATTGTGTGTGTGTGTGTGTTTTCTTCTCCCCTTGCGCATTTCCCACACAGAAAGGAGGTCCACAATCATCATCCTAGAGCTTAATTTCTCTAGTAGCTTAAATTCAGATGCACACTCCACCCAGCAAATAACAGAGATAAAAAGACCTGGAGACCAATGTAAAAGAATACAAAATACTTTTTACACCTTTTTTATCTTTAATAAGACTAATGATATTATAACCACTTTGGCTTTTTGACTTCTTATACTGGGCCAGGCATTTGGCTAAGTGCTTTGTGAAAATTGTCTTCACAACAGTCTTATTTAAAAGGTATTTTTCCATTTCGTAAGTGAGGAAAATGAGGTCTAAAGAGTCACATAACTAGTAAGAGTCACGGGTGAGATTTTGACATGACTCTGTCCCATCCTCCAGCTGATGCTCTTAACTAACCACGCGGTTCCACAGTCCTCCGCTGCAATCCTGAAACCTCCATTGTACTACAAATCCAAAGTCCTTCTTCAGGTGTTGAAAAATTTTCACCAGGTAGTCAAGTCTGACCTAAACTGAGGTGAGGCTCCTTAGAATCTTTAATTATCCCACTTAATGTGGATATTTATACTTTTATCGTATAAAACTATACAAACAATAGACACAAACAATGGTCACCAAGTCCTGGAACAGGTTGTGTGAGCCCCTTGAGGCATTCATCCAGCACTGTTTGGGAGAAATTTCTATTTCAATCTATTCCTATATGTTAGTTATTGAAAAACAACAAACAATAGTACGTACTACATGAAAATTATCTAGTTGATGTTAAACTCATTTGGGCAAAACCTGCTTTCCTACATGCCACTGAGGACATTATGCGGTATAGAACAGGGGTCCTCAATCCCCAGGCCACAGCCCATATGGTCTGTGGGCTGTTAGGAACCGGCCGTCCAGCAGGAGTGAGTCCCCAGAGAGGAAGCTTTATTCTGAGCCCCGCCTCCTGTCAGATCAGCAGCTGCATTAGATTCTCATAGGAGTGGGAACGGTATTGTGAACCACGCATATGAGGGACCTAGGTTGTGCACTCCTATGAGAATCGAATGCCTGATGACCCGAGGTGGAACAGTTTCATCCCAAAACTATGGCCCCCGCCCCACCCCCACCCTGCCCAACAGCCCAATGTCCATGGAAAAATTGTCTTCTATGAAGCCAGTTCCTGGTGCCAAAAAGTTGGAAACCACTGTTAGAGACTATATAAATAGTAGTACTGTCCTAAAACCTGAAATATTCACAATTCCAAGAAACACTTAACTGCAATGATTTCAGAGAAGAGATCATGGGCCTGTAGGTACAGCCTATTTTAATCTTTTAAAAATATTTTAGAAGTCACCGGATCAAACTTCAAAAGACAAACATTTGGTCATGTGCGGGGGCTCACGCCTGTGATCAAGCTCACGCCAGCACTTTGGGAAGCCAAGGTGGGCAGATCATGAGGTTAGGAGATCAAGACCATGCTGACCAACATGGTAAAACTCTGTCTCTACTAAAATACAAAAAATTAGCCAGGCATGGCGGCGCGTGCCTGTAGTCCCAGCTACTCAGGAGACTGAGACAGGGGAATCATTTGAGACCAGGAGGCAGAGATTGCAGTGAGCCAAGATCACACCACTGCACTCCAGCCTGACAACAGAGCAAGAAGACTCCATCAAAAAAAAAAAAAAAGAAAGAAAGCAAGAAAGAAAGAAAGAAAGAAAGAAAGAAAGAAAGAAAGAAAGAAAGAAAGAAAGAAAGAAAAGAAAGACAAACATTTACAGGAAAAGAAAATAAAAAGGACTGACCAAAATATCAATTAATCTACGTGATATCGCTAGAAATACACCACTCAATACAGAAAGAGCTTTTATCAAATGTCTGGTTTTCATTTATCTCTTTCTCATAAAACTATGATCTATGAGTGTGGGAGAAAAAGATTTTTTTTAAGTTTGGACTGAAATTAAATGGGGAAATCCTTGCAAATATATTTGCCTCCTACTTGAAAAGTGAAAACTTGTCTTCTCACAAAGTTCAAATGAGCAGAACAAGTGATTATGACTTTCCTCTGGTGTGGAAGTGACATGCTGATTTTGCTCAAGCCAGGAAGTGTTTATGTTTTGAATTAGCCAATAAAGCAAATAATGCTAAAAATAAATGTTGAGCTACAACACATTAAAACAATTACACAAGCATTATTTCTAGTAAACAAACAGACTTAGATGATACTATTGCCTTTCTACGTTTTTTTTTTTTT
>PVKP010016204.1:0-48690 GCA_004027715.1 Plecturocebus donacophilus | reverse complement strand
TCTCACTAGAAAAGAAAAATGCAAGAGTTTTGAGATGTGCCGTTACTACAGAGCACAACATTAAAGCAAGGGTGAAAGGAATATCGCAGCAAGAGAAAGCCACGGGTTCTAACCCCAGATCCCTGATGCTGTCACTTACTTCAGTTTCCTCTTCTGTAAAAAGGAACTAATCTAAATAACCTATGATCTCTCTGCATTATTTTCCATTTTCACATCTCTTTATTTCAGTGTTCAACTCCTTTGTGAAGAAAAGAAGAAAAACTAAATAGTCAATTAAACCAGCTTGCTCTCATGAGCTAGAACCTCTTTCACCTCACCACCCAACATTTAAATAAAGTATTTTTATTTAAAATTTAAGAAAGATTCTGTAGACATCAGCAATTTCCAGATCATGTAATTAGGAAATTCTGCTTTACATAGTTAACTCGGTTTTTCTGGAAATTTAATTTCTTAACTAGTCTGTGAGTTCAACTGATCATTTAAAGCCAACATCCACAGGGAGTAAGTTTAAGAGTCAACAAAAGAGGCCAGGCACGGTGACTCACTCCTATACCAGCACTTTGGGAGGCCGAGGCGGCTGAATCACCTGGGGTCAGGAGTTCAAGACCAACCTGACCAACATGGAGAAACCCCGTCTCTACTAAAAATACAAAATTAGCCAGGCATGGTAGTGCATGCCTGTAATCCCAGCTACTCAGGAGGCTGAGGCAGGAGAATCACTTGAACCTGGGAGGTAGAGTTTGCAGTGAGTCGAGATTGCACCACTGCACTCCAGCCTGGGCAAACAAAAGTCAACAAAAAAGACAAAATTCTGATTAACAGATTAATTTTGCAGTCTTGAAGTTTACTATTCAAGTTAACGTTTCACCATCTCAGACTCTAGCAAAGGCTCCAATATGGCGCTGTGGGTCTAAGATGTTAACAGATAATGGTATTGGCATAGTTCCCTCTAGAGGATCATTCTATGGAAACTTTTTAGCAATCCCCACCCTCAAACAACTTTCCTCAGTGTCAGACATTTATTTGGACAGTTCTCTCCTTCATTCCAATTTCCTCCCTCCTTACTGACTACCATAAAGTCATTTTTTAAACTATCATAACAGTAATCATTTTTTCCAATTACTATTTACTCATGTCATCTCATTTTAGCTCTATTTTTAACTTTATTAATACAAATCATTTTTGGTTCTGTTTTAAGACAAGGTCTCGCTTTGTTACTCAGGCTGGTCTCAAACTCCTGGTCTCAAGGCATCCTCCTGCCTTAGCCTCCCAAAGCACTGGGATTACAGTTGTGAGTGAGTCACTGTGCACACCCTACTAACACAAATGGTTTTAACTCCTAACTTTTACAATCACTAGTTAACTAGTGATAACACATTAACTTCAGGACATTCTTCTACCTTATAAATAACTACTTTTCTCCTATTAAATAAGCCCAGAACTTTTTCATTTTTTTAAAACTAAATCTTAATTAAAATTACGTGCCAGAATTCTGAACCTCTTATTTTTATACTCTCAAAATATGATGATCGACAAAACTCAAAAAAGGATCTAACAATTTCCTTGCTTCTTGAATGCTATCTGAACTTGAGTGGTTAATTAGAACGAACATTGTTTTGGCTGGGCAAGGTGACTCATGTCTGTAATTCCAACACTTTGGGAGGCTGAGGCAGGAGTATCGCTTGAGGTCAGGAATTCCAAGACAAGCCTGGGCAACAAACTGAAATACTCATCTCTACAAAAAAATTTTAAAAATTAACCAGACATGATGGCACACAACGATTGTCCCAGCTACCCTGGTTGCTGCAGCAGGAGGGTTGCCTAAGCCCAGGAAGTTGAGGCTGCAGTGAGCCATGATCGTGCCACTACACTCCAGCCTGAGTGACAGAGCGAGACTCTTTCTCTAGGAAAAAAAGAAAAGAAAAAAGGACGGAGTGCAGTGATTAATGTCTGTAACCCTAAAACTTTGGGAGGCCAAGGTATATGGATTACTTCAGTTCAGGAGTTTGAGACCAGCTTGGGCAACATGGTAAAAACACACCTCTACCAAAAAAAAAAAAAAAAATGGTTGGGTGTGATGGCACACACCTGTGGTCCCAGCTATTCTAGAGGCTGAGGTGAGAGGATTGCTTGAGCCCAGTAGGTCAAGGCTAGAGTGAGCTATGACAACACCACTGCACTCCAACCTGGGAGACAGAGCAAGACCCTATCTCAAAAAAAAAAACTCAACATGGTTTTGATGACTACAGATTTACTCTCCCCATAAGCTAATTAGCTTCATTATCCCAAACACTATGTTCCAAAACCAAGGCTAAAATTAATCCCATCAGCTACCTCTTGGATCCAGATGAGATATGGCATATTCAGAATACATTCGGAATACATTCCATCACTAAGATTCTGGTGATACATCAGACGTCAGACACTGGATCACCTTCTTTTAGCTTACAACTGTGAACTGTTTTAACAGCGTTTTCTTTGATAGGCGATTAGCTGCCAACTCCTATTTCATTAATCATCTATTCAAATATAAGGACTCTCACTTGGTACTTAGTTTAGGTCACCAAATATACAGCAAACAAAATCGACTTTGGATAAACCACATTATCCAGCTCATTTTGAAATTCTATTTCTGTCTTCAAGATTTTCAAAATTATAAACCACTTTGTCATTTATAAGGTTCTTATTTCCACCATCACTCAGACTGAGAAAAAAAGACAGAATAAAGACAAAGTTCCATAGGGTATCCCCATCACTGCTCATTCTCACTGAGTTTGACCACTGAGTGTCTGTATGTCTACAGTAATATGACCTACTGCATATCTCCTAAGATTACTGTGTATCTTAGGAATAAAGTATATTCATATTCTAAAACCTCACATTCACAGTAGTTACAAAACCACCGTGGTTGGCAAGCCTAGCTTGATTCAGTATATGGAATGGAAGAAGAAAAGAAACCATTATGTGCCAGGAAGAGTACTCCTTTCTTTAAATATGGTCTCAGCTAATCCTCAACACTTTCAGGTATTAGTATTCTTCTTCCTTAATAAAAAAAAAAGACCAAAGAAGTTAAACAGTATAAGCGACTTTGAAGACCATCAGAATCCTAGCTCTATGTTACTGTGCTTAACATAGAGGTTTCTATTTCTGGGTTTATGAGGTTAGCTGCATGTGACTAGGCAACTTAACATCTCTGAACCTCGGTTTTCTCATCTAGAAAATGGAGTTTAAGTGAAATAATTCATGTAATGTGTTTAATTCAGAGCCTACTATATAGTGAGCTCACCCAGTAACTAATAGCATTGGTCAAACTTGAACTGCTAGTTACGAAAATCAGAAATTAAACTCTGGTCTGATTCCCAAGTCCATGCTCTTTCCACTACAACATGCTATAGTTGCCAATACATACTCCTCATCTACATAAGAATCCACACTTGAAATATGACATAGATGGGAAACTAACATTGCCTAAATGAGGTAACTATTAAGATTTAACTAACTAAACCAGCAGAAGAATTTTAGCTCTAATATCTGATAAGCAAAAACTCCTAAGACACCATTTAGACCTTCAGGTGTACAGAGCTTTGTACTGAATTCCATGAAACTAGTTTCCTACCTATGTAGGAATTTATCCTATCTCAAACCAGTTGTAAATCAGAAGTTTAATTATCAGAGGTCCCCCTAAAAAGCTTACTTAGGTGACCTGAATAAAGAAATGTACCCTAGAGCAGGAGCAGTGGCTCACACTTATAATCCCAGCACTTTAGGAGGCCAAGACAGCAGGATCACTTGAGGCTAAGAGTTCAAGACCAGCCTGGACAACAAAGTGAGACCCCCGTCTCTACAAAAAATTTTTAAAAACTAGTCGGGCACAGTGGCTTGTGCTTGTAGTCCCAGCTACTTGGGAGGCTAGCAGGAGGATCACTTGAGCCTGAGAGGTGGAGTTTGCAATGACCCAGGGTTGCTCCAATGCACTTGAGCCTGGGTAACAGAATGAGACCCTGTCAGAAGGAAGGAAAGGAGGAAAGAAAAGAGAGAAAAAAAACAGAAAAGGGAAGAAAAGAAAAGAGAAGGAGGAGGGGAGAGGAGGAAGGAGAAATGGGCCCTCCTACAACATAATTTGAACACTGTATCGACCTGAAGCTCGTCAATTTTATTTTCAAAATCAACCGCTACTTACTATTTTGAATTTAATTATAATTGTACCATTTTTAAATTAAAGCAACCGCTCGGCTCCGTGGCTCACACTTATAATCCCAGCACTTTGGGAGGCCTAGGCAGGAGGATCACCTGAGGTCAGGAGTGTGAGACCAGCCTGGCCAAAATGACGAAACCCTGTCTCTACTAAAAATATAAAAAGTTAACTGGGCCTGGCGGCACATGCCTGTAGTCCCAGCTACTTGGGAAGCTGAGGCAGGAGAATCGCTTGAACCTGGGAGGCGGAGGTTCCAACGAGTTGGTGCCACTGCACTCAAGCCTGCGAGACAGAGCAAGACTCCATAAAAAATAAAAATAAAAATAAGGCTGGGCGTGGTGGCTCATGCCTATAATCCCAGCACTTTGGGAGGCTGAGGCGGGTGGATCACGAGGTCAAGAGATCGAGACCATCCTGGTCAACATGGTGAAACCACGTCTCTACTAAAAACACAAAAATTAGCTGGATGTGGTGGCGCGCACCTGTAGTCCCAGCTACTTGGGAGGCTGAGGCAGGAGAATTGCTTGAACCCAGGAGGTGGAGGGTGCGGTGAGCCGAGATCGCGCCATTACACTCCAGCCTAGGTAACAAGGGCAAAACTCCATCTCAAAAAAATTAAAATTAAAATTAAAATTAAAAAAATGAAACCAACCAAATAGTGTCACTTTTCCTACCAATCCCCTGACCAAAACCAGGCATTGTTGTTCTAACAAGGCTCAAAAAACTCACTTAAATATTTCACTCTCTGCCTGATTAAATGGTAGGATAAGGTAAATCAAAGATAGTAGCAAAAGTTACCTTCTACAACA
This sequence comes from Plecturocebus donacophilus, assembly GCA_004027715.1. Lineage (NCBI taxonomy): Eukaryota > Metazoa > Chordata > Mammalia > Primates > Pitheciidae > Plecturocebus > Plecturocebus donacophilus. Next base: position 43,686 of record PVKP010016204.1, on the reverse strand, counting down.
ATCATTAATAATAGGTTTACTATTTCCAATAACTTCCAGGCACCGATTTGCCTTAGAGGGTGGTTGTAAACCAGGATGAGATGCCCACACACAGTGATTTTTAGGAACAACTCTAGTCTATTCAGCAAAGCAATAAACCTCTAGAGAAAAGAATGCCACATATATCCCAGGGAAACAAAATTAATATGCGTGCATTGGTATAAAGTTCTAACCGAAGATATAGCACTGTTCATCATGTACTCACCCTTCAAAGGAATCAAATAGAAACACTTTCATTTTAGCAATGAAACTTTTAGAAGGACTGATTTTGCAATTATCTTTAAAGTCCCCGCATTTCTTGGATTTTTTAAATTCTAACTTCCTGCCTCATACATCTAAAATAGCTATGACATACTCAGGTATGTTCTGCTCATTTAGTTAGAATCGTGTAGAGGAACACAAGTCTGTTTCTATGTGTACGACTCCATCCGCATTCATTTTGCCTAATATAACCACTAAATATAGCTCTAAGACACTGATGATTAAAAACAGTTAATTATGTGAGTGATTCATACCTCCTATGTCCAAACACCAAGATTCAAGGATGTTTCTGTCAGATCTATGGGAAGAGGAAACAAGAAACACCTGTCACAAAGCTTGCCAAACTGGGAAGCCCCCTATGAGTTACTGCCAACCCCAACCTGAGGCCCTCCCCTTCATCACCACCCGTCACGTCCCCAAAACAGCCAGAGGTCACACTTCCACCAGAACCTGACTTTGTGAAAGGAATGGAAAGAAAGGCCATAGAGTGGCCACGAGAGCACTGTCAGGAAAAAGGACCCCGGGTTTTTCTCGTCCCCACTGCCAGAGTCCGCTTGGGAGGCCTAAGGCAAGTCAAGTCACTTTTCCTCCATGGCACTCACTTATTTTATGTGTAAAATGCGGAGATGGCAAGAAGCTCCATACTCCACCGCTGAGGACGAGCTAGGGTCCCACAAAGACCCACCGAGGGCCCTGCCAGCCCCCTACCCCTTCTGCCCACAGGACCGCCACCTCCCACAGGACTTTCTGAAAGGGCCGACTACCAATCACCCCGCTCCCGGCCCCCACGCTCCCCCCACCCCAGGCAGCGCGTCCACCCCCAGGCCTTCGCAACCACCGCGTGGGCTCTTGCCCGGCCTCACTTGTCCCCGACCCCCCCGGGTCTCAGCTCCTAGTCCCCGAGATGCCCATCTCCGGCCCGGGGAGGCTGGCCGCGACCTCAGCCGGCATCCGCCGCCCCGACCACACCATTCGCCTCCTCAACCTCCCCCGTCGCCGCCGCCCACCCGCCCCTCGCCCTGCTCACCCGGGCCGCTCACCGGCCGCCGCCGCGCTGCCTCCTCCGCGGCCTCCCTCGCGGCCGGACCAGCTCCAGGAGCCGCGGGGGACCCGGCCGCCGCTGTCGCCTTGCCTCAGCCCAGCCCCATCGCCCTCGGCCAGCGCCGCGCGCTGCGGCTCAGGGTGAGGGAAGGAGGCGCCGCGGCGGGGCCGGGCAGGCCCTGGGACGTCCGCGTTCTCCTCCTCCTCCGCGCCCGCCGCGGCGGCGTGTAGCTGGGGAGGGCGAGAACAAGAGAGGGCGACGGGAGGCAGGCAGGGGAGGGAGGGCGGTGTGCACTCCGAAACGGCCCCCTACAGCCAGCGACGTCGCGAACCGCCCCCCTCCCCTCCGCGGCGGCGCCCGATCACGCTGCGAGGAGAGGCGACGGACAGGCGGGGGTGCGCGCGCGGGCTCGGGACTCCCGCGCCCGAAGTGAGGTCACGTGGTGGCTTCATCCCCGAGCCAAGAGCGGAGGGGCGCGGACGACGTCAGGAGGCGGGGAAGGGGCGGGGCGAATTCTAAGCCCCGCCCACTCCGTGTATTTAGCCCGGTCCAGCTGGCAAAGGAAAGAAGCGGGTAAGGGGAGGCCGTCCAAAAACGCTGGCTGTTAGGCGTGGGTGGCTAATGGAGGGCGGCTTTTCTGCTGGGATGAAGTGGGACGACAAGTCCCACTCCATCTTCTTTGGGCTATGACAACATCATAGTCCAAACTTCCATTTTAAGAACAGGGAAACTGAGGCTCAGTAACTAGACGAACGTTGCCCGGAGTCGTGGTCATGGAGGAAGCTTGTGCTAGAATGGTGGAGAGGAAACCAGATCCCAACTCCCAATGCAAGGTTCGTTCAGTCCTTTGGCCACCTCCGTCCCCACCAAAATAAACAAAAAACTGTCATTCGCGTCTGACCACGGGCTCTGCGCGCCAGCCCCGGGCGGAGGAGGGAGGAGCGCACCCGAGAAAACTCCCACGCACCCGCTGCTCGCCTCCGGCGGGGAGGCGCCTCTTCCGACAGTCCTGGGCAAATTAAATACTTCCCTCCGCAGAAGACTTATCTCGGGGTACGGCCGCAGCCGGATTTCCAAATCGCGGGTTTGGTTTTCGCGGCGTCCCCTCCCCGACGCGCGCAGGGAGCGCGCCCGGCCACCTGCAGCCTTGGGCCGCGGCCATCTTTCCGCCTGGGGACACCTGGCCCGCGCCCTTGGCGCCCGGCCCGCTTCGTGACTGTTCTCCTTGCCGCTGCTTACAGAACTTAGCCGCCTTAGCGTCTTAGAGAAGGGGACAGCATGCACGCGGACCCTGTCCACCACACCTGGGGACACCTCGCCAGGAGCAGGGAGCATTTAGCCCATGGACACTTATCGGGGCCGCCACCCCTGGTCCACGCATACAACATCTCACCTGGGGCAGCACACCGCCCCGAGTCCGCCACACTGATAACACCTCCCAGGGGCAAGGAGCGCACCACAGCCTCCCCTGGTTCCCTACATTGTGTGGGGCTGGGCAGTTTTGTGGCATTTCTGCCCGCCTCTTGGTGTGGACAGTGCGCTGGACCTCGAGATGGAGCCACAGCTTTCTCTTCCCAATCCGTGGCCTCACCGTTTTGTTTCAAACCTCACCGTTTGTTTTCAAACCTCGTAGTGTTGAAATGATTAAATGACTTATGGGGTGTGGTAGTGTTGGGCAAACCGCAAGAAAGCTGTCTGGGTGAAGTTGGGCCCTAAAATCCCCCTCCCATCTCCCCGGCTTCTTTGCCTGGCTGTTTCCTCTGACTTTAAACAGGCTGGTCTCTCCAAGTCCAAAAACCGGAAACGATCAAGTCAACCTCCTCCTGAAGTGCCCTCTCCAACTCGCTTCCAAGTGCTTGGCTCTCAGTGCGACCTCAAACAGTGGTGTTCCCTGGCTGCCTCTGCTCCCTCATTTCTCAACACTTGGCAGTCTGGCTTCTCCTCCCCCACTCTAACACTTCTTCACCCTGCTTGGGCAAGAGGAACTCATGACTTTGATTTTGCCAAACCTTGCAGGCATTCCTCAGGCCTTACCTCTCTGGTTCTCTCTGCTAATTTGACAGCTTGGATAGCTCTCACCTACTGGAATCTCTCTACTACCTTGGTTTCAGAAGAGTTGAACCCTCTCAATTATCATGCCAAGGTAAGTAAAGCCCCTGCCTCATTGGTAGCATCCGCTTGTGAATCTGCACCTTCAGTGCAGGATTCCACTCTAAGCTAACAGCTTTTCTCACTTTACTCACTCTTCTGGGATTGCCTGCGTCCTCATGGATGCAACTCCCAAATTAGCAATTTCCAACCCAGCCCCCTTCCACAAAATTTAGAACCGAATATCCAACTGCTTGCCAGGCAGCTCTAGCTAGATACCACAGAGACACCCTAAACTGGACATTTCCAGAACTGAAACTGCTTTCATAGCTGCCCCTCCCTCAGCTCAGCACCACCATCTCCACAGTCATCAGAATTAGAAAGTCGGGAATGAGTGAGTGATTCATAATGCAGCCCTCTGCCTTACCCAATCACCAAGTCCTATCTATTTCACCTCCTTAATAAGCCTCAACTTCCTATGATGGGCTGGGTGCAGTGGCTCATGCCTGTAATCCCAGCACTTTGGGAGGCCGAGGCAGGTGGATCACATGAGGTCTGGAAGACCAGCCTGACCAACATGGTGAAACCCCATCTCTACTAAAAATACAAAATTAGCTGGGTGTGATTGCCTGTGCCTCTAATCCCAGCTACTTGGGAGGCCGAGGCAGGAGAATTGCTTAAACCTGGGAGGTGGAGGTTGCAGTGGGCTGAGATCGCGCCATTGCACTCCAGCCTGGGCAACAAGAGTAAAACTCCATCTAAAAAACAAAAAATATTCCTATGGGGGTTCCCACTGGCATCCATCCTTTCTAGTCTGAACTGTTCAAGCAGCCTCCTATCTCCTTTAGACAAATTCAGCCTTCAGGGTGAACTACAATGCACTCCACTTAAAATCCTGAGTTCCCCTAGGCTTCTGGCTGCAGTATATACCTCCAAGCTACGCAATATGAACCCGTCAATGCATTCCAGCTTTTAAAAGATCACAAAGAGCCCCAGAATTTAAGGTGCAGCCAACGTAAGGCAACACGCAGCAGGCAAGGGAAAGCCATAGGAAAAAGAGAAGAGCAGTTGGATATTCCAAAAACTTTTCTGTTACAGATGTTTTGAGAATGGTAAAAAAAAAGAAGGGGGCACTGGCTTTAGAGGAAGTGCTGAGTCACTTGGCTTGAGCATGTTGCAAGGTTAAGGGAAAAGAAGGTGTAAGAAAAAGAGGAGAAACCCAATACAGGGGAGAGAAAGGGATTGGAACAGTGTTGAGAAGTTCTGGGAGGCTTACTGGTTCTCAAGCCATGATGATTCTGGGTCCAAGCCCACTCCCTCCCTCCTCTGATCCTACTCACTCTAAGAGCCAGCCCATGATCACAGCTGCACAGAGATAACAGCCATGCTAGTAAGGTCTGACTTTACTTCTTACAAAGGCTATTTCCTATCTCCTCCATCCTCAAAACCCCTATCTTTGCTTGCCCTTCCCTCTCACTGTCTCCTTACCTCCTATTTCACTAAGAAAATGTACACCATCACGGGGCGCAGTGGCTCACACCTGTAATCCCAGCACTTTGGGAGGCTGAGGCAGGCGGATCACCTGAGGTCGGGAGTTTGAGACCAGCCTGACCAACACGGGGAAACCTCGTCTCTACTAAAAATACAAAATTAGCTGGGCGTGGTGGCACATGCCTGTAATCCCAGCTACTCGAGAGGCTGAGACAGGAGAATCGCTTGAACCCGGGAGGCAGAGGTTGCAGTGAACCAAGGTTGTGCTGAGCTGAGGTCATGCCATTGCACTCTAGCCTGGGCCACAGAGCAAAACTCCGTCTCAAAAGAAAAGAAAATGTACACCATCAAGAGGGAACATCCTCATCTTCCTACATTGGCCCAGTGTCTCTTTTCCCACTCCAGAGGGACAAAACCTCCTAACAGAGCTAGCTCTCCACAAAAATTACCACTGTTAGGCCAACTCCAGGGCCTAGGCCTCCCCAGAATACTACTGTTGCCAACTCCGGGAGACACTTTCAGGCCTTGCCTTTCTAGTTCTCTTAGCAGCATGCATCTCCTATCCCTTTTTTAATTTTTTTGGAAATGGAGTCTCACTCTGTCACCAGGCTGGAGTGCAGTGACATGATCTCAGCCCACTGCAACCTCCGCCTCCCAGGTTCACGCGATTCTTCTGCCTCAGCCTCCTGAGTAGCTGGGATTACAGGTGCCCACCACCACAGCTGGCTAATTTTTTGTATTTTTAGTAGAGACAGGGTTTCACTATGTTGATCAGACTGGTCTCGAACTCCTCACCTTATGATCCACCTGCCTTGGCCTCCCAAAGTGTTGGGATTACAGGCGTGAGCCACCTTGCCTGGCCTTTTGTTTTTTGTTTTTTTTTTTTTTTTGAGACAGAGTTTTGCTGTGTCACCCAGGCTGGAGTGTAATGGTGCCATCCTGGCTCACTGCAGCCTCTACCTCCCCAGTTCAAGTGATTCTCCTGCCACAGCCTCCCAAGTAGCCGGGATTACTGGCACATGCCACCACGCCCAGATAATTTTTGTATTTTTAATACAGACAAGGTTTCACCATGTTGGCCAGGCTGGTCTTGAACTCCTCACCTTGTGATCCTCCCGCCTCTGCCTCCAAAGTGCTGAGATTATAGGCATGAGCCACCACGCCTGGCTGCATCTCCTATTCTTGAGACACTTTGCTGTTAGTTTTGGTAACATACTCTATTTTGGAATTTCTTGTCCCTCTTTCTGTCTACTCCATCGCTACCTCCACAAGTGCTTCCTGTCTTGTCTCTAAATGTTGCTGTTCCCCAGGGCTCAACCCAGAATTCATTCCTCTGTCTATACAAGGTTTGTTTGTTTGTTTGTTTTTTAATTTGACATCCCTTGACCTTATAAGAGTTGTGCTGGGCTTCAGAAGGATCATAAGCTCCTTAAACTGGGATGCAAATACTTTTAAAGGAAGAAGTGGAGCTTTTATCAGCTTCTTAAAGGTGTCTGGGTCTCCAGAAAACATAAGAGGATTGATCCACATGCTCTCTGCTGGTGGCCTTATCTACCATGGCTGTAGCTGTCATCTGCATATACATTAATAACTGCCAGTTGAAGCCAGGTACGGTGGCTCACGCCTGTAATTCCAGCACTTTGGGAAGCCGAGACAGGCAGATCACCTGGGAGTTTGAGAACAGGTGGCCAACATAGTGAAACCCTGTCTCCACTAAACATACAAAACTTAGCCAGGCGTGGTGGCACATGCCTGTAATCCCAGCTACTCGGGAGGTGGAGGCAAAAAAATCACTTGAACCCCGGAGGCGGAGGCTGCAGTGAGCCGAGATGGCACCATTGCACTCCAGCCTGGGTGACACAGCAAGACTGTCTCAAAAAAAACAAAAGGCCAGGCAAGGTGGCTCACACCTGCAATCCCAACACTTTGGGAGGCCAAGGCAGGTGGATCACGAGGTGAGGAGTTCGAGACCAGTCTGACCAACATAGTGAAACCCTGTCTCTACTAAAAATACAAAAAATTAGCCAGCTGTGGTGGTGTGTACCTATAATCCCAGCTACTCCGGAGACTGAGGCAGGAGAATCAAGTGAACCTGGGAGGTGGAGGTCACGGTAAGCTGAGATGGCACCACTGCACTCCAGCCTAGGCAACAGTGCGAGACTCCATCTCAAAAAAACAAAAAACTGTGAACCATATGCCTGCAGCCCAGGCCTCTTCTCAGAGTCCCGTCCCTGGGCCATTCTTCCCTATCATGTCACACAGTGTTTCACTGGTCCCCGATAAGTTCACTTATCCCCGACTCAGCTCCTGCCCTTCTTCCCCAGACCAGCTCATTTCCTCCTACCTAAACTGCTACTCAAGCCCCAAACCTGGGAGTCACTCTTTACACTTCCCTCTCCTTCACCACCCATCCAATCCAACACCAAGCCCATGTCATATCCTTTCCCCTCTCTGCATCCCACTGCCGCTAGAATAATGCATGCCACCTCCATCTCTCACCTGGCACTAGTGCATTAGCTCCCAGCGGATTCCTCCGCTTTCACCCTTGCCCACCTCAGTCCATTCTCACACAGCCCCAGAGTAGTCATTTATGTGACTTCAAGCAGAGTTCCCATCTCACTTAGAATACTAGATGCACTTCTTGGGTCCACAAAGTCCAGTGCAGAATGTGGCCCGCCCACCACTTCCCCCTTTGCTGGCACCACTCTATCCTCTGCCCTCCCTGTCGTCTGACCCCAGACCTCTTCCCCAAGTTACTCCAGCTACACTGGGGCTTCTTTCAATTCCTCAAACACACCAACCTTTCTTGCCCCAGGGTCTTTGTATAATCTATTCTTTCCCTTCCCTTTTTTTGTTGCCTAACTTGTAAGTTCAACTTTGGGCTTAAATACATACACAGTTGTCCCTCGATATCCACAGGGAATTGGTTTCAGAACCTCTGTGGATACCAAAATCCAAAAATACTAAAATATCTGATATAAAAGGGTACAGTATTTGCATATTATCTATATACATCCTCCCATATGCTTTTTTTTTTTTTTGAGACAGAGTCTTGTTCTGTCACCCAGGCTGGAGTGCAATGGCAGGATCTCGGCTTGGTAACACCTCCACCTCCCGAGTTCAAGCAGTTCTTTCTCCTGCCTCAGCCTCCCAAGTAGTTGGGACTACAGGCATCTGCCACCATGCCTGGCTACTTCTTTGTTTTTTTAGTAGAGACAGGGTTTTACCATGTTGGCAGGCTAATCTTGAACTCCTGCCCTTAAGTAATCCGCCCACTTCAGCCTCCCAAAGTGCTGGGATTACAGGCATGTGCCCCCGCGGCCAGCCCTACTTTAAATTATCTCTGGATTACTTATAATACAATGTAAATGTTATGCAAATATATTTTTATTTACAGTATTTTTATTATATTGTTATTGTATTTATCCTGAGGCTGTAGTTGCGTGACATGTAAGATTGAAAAAATAGCAGTTGTTTATTTTTGTAAATGTGAGAAGGACTTTTGGGATTATGGAGAAGGGGCACATAAAATATCCTTATCACCGGGGCACAGTGCCAGGTGCCTGTAGTCCCAGATACTTGGGAGGCTGAGGTGGGAGGATTTCTAGGATTGCTTAAGCCCAGGAGTTTGAGGTGATAGTGAGCTATGATTGTACCCCTTCACTCCAGCCTGGGCAACATAGTGAGATCTCAGCTCTTAAAAAAAAAAAAATCCCCCATCCCCACCCAAACCATCTCTTTGGGCAGCTACTGGTAAAGAATCAGTCAGTTTGGTTTATCACTGTATACCCAGCATTAGATGAAGCCTGGCATGTGATAGACACCCAAATGTTTATACCTGATAGATGACCGAATGAATGAATTTACAACCTCAGACATCATTTCTAAATGCCTTCCCTGATTCCTAGGCTAAGTTAAGAATCCCTCTTTAGCCGAAGCAGGTGGATCACTTGATGTCAGGAGTTCAAGACCAGCCTGGCCAACATAATGAAACTCCGTCTCTACTGAAAATGCAAAAATTAGCTGGGCATGGTGGCAGGTGCCTATAATCCCAACTACTCAGGAGGCTGAGGTGGAAGAATCACTTGAACCTAGGAGGTGTAGATTACAGGGAGCTGAGATCATGCCACCACACTTCAGCCTGGGCAACAGAGCAAGACCCTGTCTCAAAAAAAAAAAAAAAAAAAAAAAAAAAGAAACCCTCTTTAGTGCATATTTGTGTCACTGCATTTACAACCTAGAATAAGTACCTATTCAGTGTTTGTGTTTTCCATTAGTCTATCTTATTCATTTTTTAAATTATTTTTAATATGGACTGCTTCACGAATTTGTGTGTCATTCTTGCGCAGGGGCCATGCTAATCTTCTCTGTATTGTTCCAATTTTAGTATATTTGCTGCCAGAGCGAGCACCATCTTATTCATTTTTTTTAAGATTCTAAATACTTTCATGTGTTATTTGATCATCACAACAATGCCAACACTACAAATAGTAGTTACTGTTCTTTTCATTTTTATAGATGAAGAAACTTTACTATCTCATTTAATCTTTATAACAATTCCAGGAAGGAGATACTATTATTATCTCTGCTTACAGATGAAATTGAGGAAAGCTTAAAAATCCCATTTTACAGAGTAGAAAAAGATATGTTCAATAACTCACCCAAAAGCACAGCCAGGATTCAAACCCAGACACTTTGCTCCAGAGCCAAACTTTTGACCACTGAAACCAAATGAAGCCAGAGTGATTCACCATCTCACATCCAAACTCTGGTATTTGTTTATTTTTTTTTAAGGTATTTAATGAAAAGTGACACTCAGACAGGCATAGCCCCAGGAGGAACCCGGGGCCGCAGGTGCGTTCGAAGTGTCGATGATCAATGTGTCAAACTCTGGTATCTGTTTAAGCACCCAGACTTTGACTTCTTCATGAGCCAGGACCTTTCTCAGCTACATCTGGATCCTCAGCCCTTCACAGCACACAGCAGTAGTCAAAAAGTATGCTGAGTAAGTGGATAACAAGTTAGCACTGATTTTCACAACCACATCAGACTAGCAATGGAATTGTTATGATTCTCCTTTTATAGAGAAGAAAAATGAGATTCACAACTTCACATGAGGGAGTGCCTTGTCTAAGAATCTCTGACTGTGTCTAGCCCTTGTCTGTATTCCCTCTGCTGCTTCCACAAAAGGTTAGAAGTCACATGTTTAGATTATGAAGACCTTATCTTAAGAAATGTCAGAACAGTGCTCACTTCTGGAGCACATATACTAAAATTGGAACAATACAGAGAAGATTAGCATGGCCCCTGTGCAAGGATGACATGTAAAATAAAAAAAATTTTTTAAAGAAAGAAAAAAATAATTTAAAAAAAAAATGTCAAAACAAGCAAACCAAAAAAACAACACAGCACTCATTGCCTTTCCTAGAAAAAGTGGCCATTAAAAGTACTTTGAGGCTAGGCACAGTGACTCACTCCTGTAATCCCAATACTTTGGGAGGCCGAGGCAGGCAGATCATGTGAGGTCTGGAGTTCAAGACCAGCCTGGCCAACATGGTGAAACTCCATCTATACTAAAAATACAAAAATAAGCCAGATATGATGTCAGGCACCTATAATCCCAGCATTTTGGGAGGCTGAGGCAGGCAGATCACGTGAGGTCTGGAGTTCGAGATCAGCCTGGCCAACATGGTGAAAACCTGTCTCTACTAAAAATACAAAAATTAGCCAGGCGTGGTGGCATGCACCTGTAATCTCAGCTACTCAGGAGTCTGAGGCAGGAGAATTACTTGAACCTGGAAGGTGGAGGTTGCAGTGAGCTGAGATCATGCCACTGGACTCCAGCCTAAGCGACAGAGGGAGACTCCATCTCAAAAATATAAATAAATAAATAAAGTACTTTGATTATGATTATGATGTTTGGCCAACAAGCTCCATCTCTCTTTTAGTGCCTCTTAAGCCATTCAGTTCCTATTTAGCTTGACCTATGCAGGCCAGTACTTGTGTGTGTGTGTGTGTGTGTGTGTGTGTGTGTGTGTGTGTGTGTGTGTGTACTGGAATGAGAACCGGGAACAGGGAGCAGGACTGTTAAGTCAGATATCTACACATCAGAGCCCTGGGCCATCACTGACTTGTTTCTGTCTCTAAGCAAAGCACGTAAAAAATTTTTTGCCTCTGCCATGAGGCAAAGCCATGGGCCTGGCATTTTTCTGAGGTCATGGTGCCCTAGGATATGGTGGTTCACATGACACTGAATACTGTTCACCAACTAGCTATTTAGGATATGGAGGCCCTCCTGGAGGAGTGCTTACTGCCAGCATAGGACCAGTGTGCTGATAACCTGGTTCTCCAAGAAATTAAAAGCCCTGACTGTGTGGCACCTGCCATTTTAATGGTGTAAATGCTCCCACCACAGCCAGTTTCAAGCTACCAAGAGTTTCACTACTGTTTCACAAAATGCCTGAAATTTTTATTATTATTATTTGTTGAGATGAATTTTCACTCTTGTTGCCCAGGTTGGAGTAAAATGGCATCATCTTGGTTCACTGCAACCTCCACTTCCTGGGTTCAAGCAATTCTCCTTCCTCAGCCTGCCACATAACTGGGATTACAGGCATCTGTCATCACACCCAGCTAATTTTTATATTTTTAGTAGAGACGGGTTTTCACCATGTTGGCCACGTCGGTCTCAAACTCCTGACCTCAGGAGATCCGCTCACCTCAGCCTCCAAAAGTGCTGGGATTACAGATGTGAGCCACCATGCCTGGCCCAAATTCCTGAAAATTTAACAGTCAGCACTAGTGAGCCACATGAGCCCCAGCACACTGCTGTGTGTACTAATTCCTTGTGTGGGTCAGGAGAAAAGACATACAAGTAAGGCCGGGTGCGGTGGTTCACGCCTATAATCCTAGCACTTTGGGAGGCCGAGGCAGATGGATCACAAGGTCAAGAGATCAAGACCATCCTGGTCAACATGGTAAAACCCCATCTCTACTAAAAATACAAAAATTAGCTGGGCATGGTGGCGCACGCCTGTAGTCCCAGCTACTCAGGAGGCTGAGGCCTGAGAATTGCTTGAACCCAGGAGGCGGAGGTTGCAGTGAGCCGAGATCGCTCCATTGCACTCCAGCCTGGGTAAAAAGAGAGAAACTCTGTCTCAAAAAAAAAAAAAAAGAAATACAAGTAGTCCTTTAAGATTTTGGCTTGGCCGAGTGCGGTGGCTCACACCTATAATTCCAGCACTTTAGGAGGCTGAGGCGGGTGGATTACCTGAGGTCAGGAGTTCAAGACCAGCCTGGCCAACATGGTGAAACCCCGTCTCTACTAAAAATACAAAAAATTTAGCCAGGAATGATAGTAGGCACCTGTAATCCCAGCTATTCAAGAGGCTGAGGCAGGAGAATCACTTGAACCCCAGAGGTGGAGGTTGCAGTGAGCCAAGATTGCACCACTGCACTCCAGCCTGGGTGAGAAAGTGAGACTCCATCTCAAAAAAAAAAAAAAAGATTTTGGCTTTAGGGGCCAAAGTCTGACTCAAAGGCTGTTATGGGGAATTTCCCTGTGTTTCAATGTAATGATTACTCCTCTGATGAAAAAAGTACAATTGCATTAATATTAGAGATGGGAAAACTGAGTTTAAGTCATAGCCTTCTTTTAAGTCATGTGTTTCTTTCTTTGAATCTAAATCGTAATGGAAATAATATGACCCACTGCACAGAATGTTTAATTATCTAACACACTCTGCTATAGTAGTTACTAGTTGGTAGGCACTGATTAAATACTTTACAAACTTAACTCTTTTAATCTTTATAACAACACTTAGGTAAGTACTATTACTAATTTAGAGATGAAGAGACCAAAACACAGGGAAGATAATGAAGTTCTTTTAAGGTAACAGAGCCAAAAGATGATAAAGCCAGGATTTGAACCTGGCTTCAAAGTCCATGCTCTTAGGGCCCCATGCCAAAACTAGCTGCCTGTTTTTGCGGTTTTACTGGAACACAGTCATGCTCATTCATTTACATATTACCTGGCTGCTTTTTTGTTACAATGGCAGCGGCAGCGTAGTTGTGATAGAGACCATATGGCCCACAAAGCCCAAAATATTTACTATCTGGCCCTTTACAAAAAAAGTTTGCTGACTCTGGCTCTATAGTATCCTGTTTGGGTTGAAACACTGATTATTATTTGGAGCCTGATAGTCCCCAGTGGTTCCAAAATCATGTTGCTGGGCCAATAAGACAAGCAAAACATAGTGTCCAGATTGTAACTATACTCTAACGTTTATACCATAACCATTGTGTCAGTGAAATGGCATTCTCAAGCATAAGGTGTAAACTTCAGTAACAAATGAGGCATATGAATATGTATTAATAGAAATACGTATCAGGACCAGGCATGGTGCTCACACCTATAATCCCAGCACTTTGGGAGGCCGAGGTGGGCAGATCACTTGAGGCCAAGAGTTTGAGACTAGCCTGGCCAACGTGGTGAAACCTCGTCTCTACTAAAAATACAAAAATTAGCCAGGCATGGTGGTGTGCCTGTAATCCCAGCTACACTCAGGAGTTTGAAGCTGAGAATTGCTTGGACCCAGGAGGCAGAGGTTGTAGGGAGCCAAGATCACATCACTGCAATCCAGCCTGGGCGACAGAGCAAGACTCCATCTCAAAAAAAGAGAAAAGAAATATATATCTGACTTCATAGGATCCCAGCATCTCAAGGATTAAATTAATTCAGAGATTGCTTATCCCACCCCTATCTCCTTTTGAGAATATTGCATCAAGTTTCTAAAGTTAATGCTGTCGATGCCTCATGATCATTCCTTGAGTCCTGCAAGATGATTCTTCTGTATAGAAATGGGCTTTTTTTTTTTGGCTGGGCGAGGTGGCTACTGCCTGTAATCGAAGCACTTTGGAGGCCAAGGCAGGCGGATCACCTGAGGTCGGGAGTTCAAGACCAGCCTGATCAACATGGTGAAACCCCGTCTTTAAAAAAAAAAAAGAAAGAAAGAAATGGGCTTTTTGCAGCCAGGCCCGGTGGCTCACGCCTTTAATACTAGCACTTTGGGAGGCTGAGGTGGGCGGATCATGAGATCAGGAGATCGAGATCATCCCGGCTAACATGGTGAAACCCCATCTCTGCTAAAATACAAAAAATTAGCCAGGTGTGGTGGTGCATGCCTGTAATCCCAGCTGCTTGGGAGACTGAGGCAGGAGAATCACTTGAACCCAGGAGACGGAGGTAGCAGTGAGCAGATCGTGCCACTGCACTCCAGCCTGAGCAACAAAGCAAGACTGTCGAAAGAAAGGAAGGAAGGAAGGAGCCTTTTGCAAAGGCATCTGTTTTATGGAGCTGAGGAATCAAAGCGAGACTCTGTCAAAAGGAAGGAAGGAAAAGGAAGGGAGGAAGGGGCTTTTTGCAAAGGCATCTGTTTTATGGGGCTGAGGAATCAGGCTCACGTCACCATACCTGTCAATGTGTCTCCAAGGCAGCTTCTCCATGTTACCTGTTTCACATGCCAAGCAGAGAAGCTCCTCAAAGCCTGTCATTTGCTGGCCTGTATAGTTGTTGAAAACTTGCCCTGATCTTTGCAGCTACTTCCTGTGAGCAACTCAAGGATGGCCAGTCACTTATAACCTATTTTCAGAGCGGGCACTTCTGATTTCTAGAACAAACTCGAAACAAGCCCAGCTACAGGTGATTGACCGAGTTTCCTTTGGGATCCTGGTACCAGAAAGAATTGCTCACTGGCAGGATCATAGGGGACACTCCTATCTCACTGCCCCACTCAGGTAGGTGGATTTTCATTGCCCTCTTAAACCAGTCAATGACTCAAGATCTCCAGAAGGATGTTTGTGATCTTCTGTTTGCTAAAGATAGTTGCTTCCTTATGGAATTTTTTTTTAAAGGGGGAGCACGTGAGACCTCATCTCTACAAAAATTAAAAAAAAAATTAGCCAGCTGTGGTGGCGTGCATGTTATAGTCCCATCCCAGCTACTCAGGAGGCTGAGGCAGAAGGATCGCTTGAGCCCAGGAGATCAAGGCTGCAGTGAGCTATGATGATGTCATTGCATTCCAGCCTGAGTGACAGAGCAAGACCCTGTCTCTAAAACAAAACAGAACAGAACCCTTAGCTCTTCTTTGTTTTGTTTTCCTCAGAGCAGAGATGCCTCATTGAAATAGGTAAATTAAGGCAATACTGATTGCCAGCTCCGTGTGGAAGTCCCAAGGCCAAGGAATTCCTTTCATAACCATTTCAAAAGTGAGTCCATCCAAAATATACCGCCACCACAAGATTACCTGTAATCTAATTCATCCTAGAAGATGGAGTCCAAACAGCCTGAGGTTCTGCAGATTTCACAACAGCAACAGCCACAAAATGAAAGTGAACAAGGCTTTAAGGTGGAGCATACCAAAAACATCTATTTCCGCACGTGTCTCTGTCACTACACTCCTTAAATACACTTAAATAGCTCCTGTTACCAGCAGAAACCACCATCGTGAAACCTTTTGGGACTTGAAAAGTTTTCTAAAGTTAATGCTGTAGATTCCTCACAATTATTTCAAAACTAACGTGATTTCTTTAGTGTGCCTTTAATTACACTCATGACCTTGGTTTCATTTTAAAAATATACATACATTTGGCTGGGCGCAGTGGCTCATGCCTGTAATCCTAGCACTTTGGGAGGCTGAGGTGGGTGAATCACCTGAGGTCAGGAGTTCAAGACCAGCCTGGCCATCATGGTGAAACCCCATCTTTAAAAAAATAAAAATAAAAAATAAATAAAATATATATATACATACATTTAAAGAAGACTGAGGACCCTAAGGATCTCAAATATCACTTTGATGGGTACCTAATAGCTGTTTTGGATTTCTGAGATACTTGGTTTTCTCTCTCTTTTAGAAACAAAAATTATGCTCAGCTCTACCCTCATCTGGCTCTGTCAGTTCAGATATTCACAGAATGATTTCAAGCTCCAAGAGAAAAGGGAGAGTCACATTCATCTTTTTATCCCTGACAGCATGTAACCATGTTCCCTCCTCAGTTTTGCATCCTTGGATTCAACCAACCAGGGATCAAAAATATTCAGGGAAAAAAAAAAAACAATAAAACAATGAAAAATGCAGTTGAGCCTGGTGTGGTGTCTCACGCCTGCAATCCCAGCACTTTGGGAGGCCAAGGTGGGTAGATCACCTGAGGTCAAGAGTTTGAGACCAGCCTGACCAACATGGAGAAACCCCATCTTTAATAAAAATACAAAATTAGCCAGGCATGGTGGCACACGCCTGTAATCCCAGCTACTCAGGAGGCTGAGACAGGAGAATCACTTGAACCCAGGAGGCAGAGGTTTCAGTGAGCTGAGATCGCACCGTTGCACTCCAGCCTGGACAACAAGAGCAAAACTCTGTCTCAAAAAAAAAAAAAAACAGGCCGGGCAGGGTGACTCACGCCTGTAATCCCAGCACTTTGGGAGGCTGAGGTGGGTGGATCATGAAGTCAAGAGATCGAGACCCTCCTGGTCAACATGATGAAACCCCATCTCTACTTAAAATACAAAAATTAGCTGGGCATGGTGGTACATGCCTGTAGTTCCAGCTACTCGGGAGGCTGAGGCAGAAGAATTGCTTGAACCCAGGAGGCAGAGGTTTTGGTGAGCCGAGATTGCACCATTGCACTCCAGCCTGGTTAACAAGAGCAAAACTCCGTCTCAAAAAGAAAAAAGAAAAAAATGCAGTTGACCCTTAAACAATGTGGGTTTTGAGGGAACCAGCCCCCATGCATTAAAAAACTCTGAGTATAAGTTTTAACATTCAGGCCCCCTGCAGTGGCTCACACCTGTAACCCCAGCATTTTGGAAGACCAAGGCAGACAGATCACCTGAGGTCAGGAGTTTGAGACTAGCCTGGCCAACATGATTAAACCCTGTCTCTACTAAAAATACAAAAACTAGCCCAGCACCTGTAATCTCAGCTACTCGGGAGGCTGAGGCAAGAGAACTGTTTGAACCTGGGACGTGGAAGTTGCATTGAGCCGAGATGGTGCCACTGCATTCCACCCTGGACCACAGAGTGAGACTCTATCTTAAAATTAATTAATAGTAGATAAAAAGGACAAAAAATTAGCTGGGTGTAGTGGTGCACACCTGTGGTACCAACTACTTCATAGACGAAGGTGAGAGGAGCATTTGAGTCCAGGAGATCAAAGTTGCAGTGAGCTGAGATTGCACCCATTATGCTCCAGTCTTGGCAACAGAGTGAGACCTTGTCTCAAAAAAAAAAAAGGTTTGACTCCCCGAAAACATAACTACTAATAGTCTACTGTTGACCAGAAACCTTGCCCATAACAGAGTCAAATAACACATAGACTAGTATCTACATATATTTTACGCATTCAAGACATACCTAACATTTCTTAATTTTTGCCATATTTCTAGTCTATGTGGTTCACCTGCAAGTTTTTTCAAATTGTTGCAAATTTGAAAAAAAATTGTGTTATACTGAACCCCAAGTCTCTCTTCAAAGAATCAGTATGTCAGTACGTTCAGCTCTCTTATTCTTTAATTCTCTATTTTAAAGTTTAACTTCCTTGTTCTAATCAGTAGTTCACATCTGTTCCCTCGCCATCCTGACTCATCCTGGTCACCTGGCTACCTGCTGTGACATGCTCCTAACATCCTTCCTGCCAAAACACCCACCCTGCCACCCCAGCTCGGACGCCTGCTCTTTTTAAAACAGTCAATCGGGATTAGTCTAGCTTGTGTGGTCTAACCCTAGCCAATAGGGGACACCACAGCAGTAGGGACGACCCCTGTCGGGCATAAGTACCCCTTCCCACCTTGTCGAAGTGGTCAGCAGCCATCATTGCTACATCCATGCACCGCACCTTTCTATAGAAGTAAACTGCCTTGCTGGGAGAATTTATCTTCAAGTGCTATTTCTTTTTTGGCATCAAAATTTCACTTATAACAATTCGGGGGGCTTGTCCAGGATTCACTTTACTGAGACGCATCCTACTGCTTCATTGCAACAGCCACGTGGGTAAGGGACCAAGACCTACCCGATATAACAAGCCCAGTGTCTTAGCAACTCGGGAGGAGAAAAAGGCCTATGGGCCTCCGAATACCGTGGCAACTAGGCAACTCTGTGCACAGACCAAGAAAAAGACGCTGCAGGAGCTGGTAATGTATTTCCTTGGTGGTTGGACCAAAGTAAGAAAAGCTGTGGGGGGCAGTCAACTAGTCCTTCGTTGGAATATACCAAGGCAAGAAAAGCCACAGTATTCCTTGGTCAGGGTGGCTTGAAGGTCAAAAAGAGGTAAGACATCTCCATTGGTCGGGGGTGAGGGGGGATTGAACCTCACACAAATCTCTAATAGTAGGAACGGCAAGAAATTTCCAGTAAGGAAAATTGAGCCACACCACAAAGGGCAAAAAAATTTCCGGTAAGGGAAATTGAGACTTACCCCAAAAATGGGAAACACTCAAGATAGAGCAATAAAAAAATAAATAAATAAAATTAAAAAAAAATTCAGAACTTCCCTTTCCCTCTTTTCGGGGGAAGAAAAAGGTATGATCTGTAGAGCTGCTATGGGAGCCTAGGAATGTAAACACTACCCTCCCACCCCCGCCAAAACATTCCTACAGCGGATCAAAAAGTTCCCACCCAAGACCCCCTGGTGGGACAATAGCAATGCAGCGTACCGAGAGAACATGCCGGAAAATATGCTGGTCTAGCTCTTGAGGATCCTCTTGGGCTGGGAATGTTGAAAGTTAATTTTATCACTAACAATTGGTCAAATATTAACAAAAAATTGCAAAAAAATAAATAGAGAACTAGAAAGATAAATTTGTAAAAGAGCTTCTAAAAGAGTTCAAGAGATGGTGAAACCATTAAGAGGTAAATGGGTGGGGACCATGCAGTCCACCCAAAGGATTCAACCCTGTGGGGTCTGGCTGTGCCAGCGGCCGGAGGATCTTTCCTGCCCCCGATTCCTCCTGACCCCTCCCCACTACTGCCCCTCTGCCTCCTAAGAGGGGTCAGGCTCTGGCAAATGCAGGGGTGGAGTCGGTGGGGGACCAGTGGGTCTCCCAGAGACCAGCTATGCAACCAGCTCCGGGAAGGCTGGGACGGTCCAGCGGGGAAGGTGGCTCAAGGGACCTGTCCTCTGCCCCCTCAAGGGCCATGGCAGCGGGCCCACCCCCCTGGCAGTAGCATTTGCCGAATCCTGGGCTGAGGGAGTCCCAGCGCCGCTTGTTGGGGGCTCAGGGGGCTCAGGTCCTTCTGATCGGGCCCAGCCTGTGGATGGTGTGAGGTTGCTAGTGGCCCCAGCACACAGGGCCGAGTCTTCCCCGATTCAGGTTGCTTGGGAATGCAGCCCAAAGTAGGTGGTAAACTCCATCTCAGGCTAAATACCCGCCCAAGAACTATAGTCAACAAGTACCGTAAGGCAAAGTTGAAAAGAACTTTGAAGAGAGAGAGAAAAAAAAATAAATCCTAGCAGGGAGAGAAAGACTGATAGAGGCAACAGTGGAAGTCAGAGAGAGAGAGAAAGGAAGAGATAGAAGCAGTAAAGAGAAAGCAATGTGCCCTATTTTAAAAGCCAGGGTAAATTTAAAACCTGTAATTGATAATTGAAGGTCTTCTCCATGATGGGCTTCTTAAACCCTGTAGTTCCCAATCCTTATACTATTACAATCACCAGTAGTTTACAGGAATAAGTTTAAAAGATGTTTCCAGCCCGGCGCCGGTGGCTCATGCCTGTAATCCTAGCACTTTGGGAGGCCGAGGTGGGTGGATCACCTGAGGTCAGGAGTTCAAAACCAGCCTGGCCATAATGGTGAAACCCCATCTTATTAAAAAAAAAAAAAAAATGCTTTTTGGGCTTGTCTGTTGGCAGAGGACAGCCAGGACCTATTTGCCTTTGAGTGAGAAGACCCTTACTCCAGTGGAAAATAGCAATACCAGCAGATAGTCTTACCCCAAGGGTTTTCAGAGTCTCCATCTATGGATAGACTTTTATTCCCTAAAGATAAAGCCCTTATACAAAAAGCTCGTGCAAGACAGGCTAAACCCCCTCATTTGGCAATATCAGAAATCCAACAGGTGGAAAGGTTACCTCCTTAAGCAGCCATTCCATCTTTTCGTCAGTGTAAGCAAGGACATTAGAAATACTTGCCCAAAGGTACGGAGGCCACTGACAACCAGTAGCCTTCCTATCAAAAATCCTTAACCCAGTAACTGCGGATGGCCCAAATACATTACGGACGACACTTATAAAGTTTGCTAAACGTTAACAGTGTAAGATGTATTATCCTAACTTCTAATCTTGTGGCCTTGGCAGTTTAGCCCACAGACTTGAAAGAAGTTTGCTTTGGAAAAGAACGGTTATCATCTTTAACAAAAAGAAAAAGAAAGGAGAATTTATGTAAAAAGAATCTTATATGGTAAGTTCTTGTGCTGAAATAAAATAACTGGTTGTTTAAAGAAAGGGATGTTAACAAGTCAGAAAGTTGAAGATTGTGAAAGTCATGAAAAATGTTATAAAAGGGAACTTATGCAAGAGGTATTGTTAACTTAAAAGTAAGTAGGCCTCCTGAATGTAAAACCATTAAAGGCACAGTTTATGTGCAAGGTGTGTAAGGAAAATAAAATATACTTTTGGTAAAAGAATTGTTAGGAGGCATAAGAATGTGGATTTCTATCTACATTTAAGAAAAAAGTTAAAAGATATATTTTGTTTTGAAGGTTTAAGCAAGTTTTAAAATGTTAATTATAAAGGAAATTCTGTGTGTAAACATATTGGCTAATGTGAAAGGGGTATCATCCAGTTTTTCTGTGAACTAGACATTAAAAGCACAACAGGTTTTGTTGTAGTTTGTTTTGTTTTTTCTGTTCACCTGGGTGCAGGCAGGCTGGACTTGGTTTATCTTCCACTTTCCCTTTCCTCAGAACTAAAGGTCTTTTAGTGAAGGTGCCACCCTGAAGTTTCTGGTACACCAGCACCAACCTGGAGACCACCCTACCGTTTGCTGCTAGCCACCAAGACTGCCGTTCGTACAGCAGAAAGGAGAAGAATACACACACCCGAGTCAAGAAAGCGCCATCTCATTAAAATCATGGGCTATTGTTCCGGGATCAGACCCTACCGAGTTAAAGCGAAGAAAAGCTTGGTCTGTCTATAGTTTCTTCTTTTCTTTTCTTCCCTTTAACTACTCCCCATCGTTATTAATGGAATCCGATCTGGCTCACCTCAAGTTGTTGCTTTGATGTCTGTCTAGTTATGCCTCGTGGAAACTGGCATAACCAAGGACAGCTTGCTGCTTCCAGAATGTCTCTGGCCCTCTTAGACTTCCTCAAATTAGGAAAACATAGCGAGTTTTTCTAAGGATAGTAGCTGTATTCATAAATGGTAGGAATCAGACTCTAGTCCCTCAAAAACAGAATGTTTTTTCTATGTTCTGCTTAGTCTAATGCCATATGGAACACTAAAGGTTTAAGATAGACTGCTTCCACAGGTCTTTGTCAGTCCTTAAAACTATATATCCATTTCACCAAAGAAAGTACTTCTTCTAGCTGTCAATATAACCAGTGTAATCCTATACAGCTTACTATTGTTATTGCAGCGTCAAAAACTCTTCCCCTTCATTAAGTTGTATTTATGGTATAGGAGCCGACATTTCAGCAAAGGCTCCTGAAGAAATATTCAAAACGTACGATATTGCTCCTTTAACCTCTTTGTCAATCAGTCCCCCAGACACAATGACAAAACCAGTCTCAATGGTAGAAGTGGAGGACCTAAGGCAAACCATAGCCATTAAAACAGGATATAAGGATGCAAATGCCTGGTTACAATGGGTTCAATATCCGTTCCCACTTTAAATAAATGCAACTGTTAGGCGTGTGCACACGGTAGGCCAGAGGCCCAGGTTGTCCCCTTTCCACTCGGATGGTCCCGAAATCAAGCGGACATGGAATGCACAGTAGCTCTTTCTCAGGATTCCAATGCCTGGAATAACAAATTGTACCGAGTTCTTTTGCTTCTATGGCCTGAGGACCATACAGCCTCCATCTCCCGAGGCGAAGGTCACCTCGGATGAAGTTGGCCTGGTGTCTCTCACGACAGGGGGAGAACTTAGTGTTCCTCGGAAACTTAACAGGATGCAGTGAAGTCAGACGCTTCCGAGAGCTGGCTCTTCAGTCCGCCCTTACTCATCCCGGAGCAGATGTATGGTGGGATTGTGGAGGACCTTTACTGGACACTCTGCCAAATAATTGGAGCGGCACTTGAGCTCTAGTTCAATTAGCTATCCTTTTTACCCTGGCATTTCATCAACCAGAGAAAGAGAAATTAGGACATCAGCAAATAAGAGAAGCTCCTTATAGGTCTTTTGATTCTCATGACTATATAGATGCAATTGGAGTTTCTTAAAGAGTACCAAATAAATTTAAAGCCCAAAATCAGATAGCTGCCAGATTTAGGTCAGTGTTGTTCTGGTATGTAAAACAATTAATTTAAAAAAATTGTAAATTAGATAAACTACATTTATTACAACCCACAGTAATTTATTAACTATACTAAAGATACTGTCAAAGGAATAGCTGAACAATTAGGATCCATTAGCCAAATGGCCTAAGAAAACAAAATAGTCCTAAATATGATATTAGTGAGAAAGTTGGTGTTTGTGTTATAATTAAGACCCAGTGTTGCACCTTTATTCCAAACAACACTGCTCCCGACGAGAGCATAACAAAAGCCCTCCAAGGACCTACTGCTTTATCAAATAAGCTGGCTAAGATTCTGGCCTCAATAAGCCTATTTCAAATTGGTTCAAAAGGTGGTTCGGTCAATGGAAAGAAAAAATAACCTCAATTCCTACCTCTCTAGCAACTGAGATAATTATACTTCTCATTAGATGAAGGAGATACAGAATTTTTTTTTTTTGAAACAGGCATGATCTTGGCTCACTGCAACCTCAACTCCTGGGTTCAACTGATTGTCCCGCCTCAGCCTCCCGAGTACCCGGGATTAAGGCGAGTGCTATGACTCCTGGCTGATTTTTGTATTTTTAGTAGAGGTGGGGTTTCCCCATGTTGGCCAGGCTGGTCTTGAACTCCTAATCTCAGATGATTCACCCACCTCGGCCTCCCAACAGGCTGGGATTATAGGCGTGAGCCACCATGCCTGGCCCATCGAATTCTTAATTCTTTTTTTCAAGTCAATTTAGCCTTCCTTACTAAAGTCAGGTTTCAACCAGAGAAGCAGAATTAGTAGGAAATACAGATTTACTGCAAGGAATTGTCCTACACAATTATGGGAGCTTGCTAAGCAAATCTGGAATTTACAGAGCAGACCGGAATTCAGGGAAGCTTCAGCTGAGCTCTACGGCTTTCAAATGATTGATTCAGGCACACACATATTATCATGAGTAATTTCCCTTATCTAAAGTCAATTTACTATGGAATTTAATCACACAAAATGCCTTCACTGCAACACCTAGATTAGTGTTTGATTGCATAATTGGGGCGATAGCCTAGCCAACTTGACACATTAAAAAGATCATCACAGCCTGGTGCAGTGTCTCACACCTGTAATCCCAACACTTAGGATAAAGCAGGAAAGGCCGAGAAACAAACCTCTCCAACACCGAACTGGGAAGGAAGTGGTGATTGATTCAGCCAGGGGCTGCAGTGGGTCTGGATGCCCCAAATAGCCAAGTCCCTGAATAAAGGAAATCTTTGCCCTTGTAAAGGCTTACAACTCTAGAAATTACATGTGAAAGGGTCTTGGGCTTACAACTCTAGAAATTACATGTGAAAGGGTCTTGATCCATGGCGTAGGGTGGGGTATGTGACTTAGGTGGGGATGTGTTCGTGTTTAAGTAAAAACAATGCCTTCCAGAAAGATTCCTCCACACCATGCCTGTGATCTTTTTTTTTTTTATTATTATTATTAAGATTGGGTTTCACCATGATGGCCAGGCTGGTCTTGAACTCCTGACCTCAAGTGATCCACCCACCTCGGCCTCCCAAAGTGCTAGGATTACAGGTGTGAGCCACCGCGCCCAGCCCATGCCTGTAATCTATAGGATGGCGATTAAAGATGGTGCCCGGTCTGCCAGACTTTACTTCTATTGAAATGCAACGTAGCTGGGCGAGGTGGCTCACGCCTGTAATCCCAGCACTTTGGGAGGCAGAGGCGGGCAGATCACCTGAGGTCAGGAGTTTAAGGCCAGCCTGACCAATATGGTGAAACCCCATCTTTAAAAAAAAAAAAGAAAGAAAGAAATGCAATGTGGAAGTCAAGGGGGAGGTGGTCTTACATGCTTAAGGGTGATTAACTGTCTCCTTGCTCAAGGAAGGCAAAGGCAGGCAGATCACTTGAGCCCAGGAGTTCAAGACCAGCCTGCACAACATAGCAAGCCTCCTGTCTCCACAAAAGGAAAAAATAAAATAAAAAGGAAAAAAGGACCATCACATTCCAGAAATACCTAACTTGGAACTTTGGAAGTGGCTCCTTACATATGTGTATTTATTTTCTTTCCCTATTTTTCATAGAAAGGAACTTTCTATTTTCATAGAAAGTATTTCTTTATGTATCGAGTTTATTTAGAACTGTTTGCATCCTCTGCCCTAGATATTTCAATGATAAAAAGCAATCCTAATTATAACATAACCTAGATACTGAAGAACAAAATACCATTCCCACTTACAGATGAAGAAGTTCAAACACAAACAACTTGTCCAAAGTCACATAGCTGGGTAAACTGAAGGACATGGTGCTCCTCTAAAGCCCTTTCTGCTAACTACTACCTTATGCAAAAATCTAAAAAATTCTGCTTATGTGGAGATGTTCATATATATATTTCTTTTCTTTTTCTTTTATAGAGATGAGTTTTCACCATGTTGCCCAGGCTGGTCTCAAACTCCTGAGCTCAGTTGATCCATCTGCCATGGCCTCCCAAAGTGCTGGGGTTACAGGCATGAGCCTGGCATATTTCATTAATCACGGGGGAAAAATGTAGGGGGAGTATCTAAAGCTCTAAAATATCAGCAAATATTCAGAAATATCTAAAATATTCAGCAAAACTGGGATATTATTTATAACACATCCAAATGATAGGGGTACTATGCAGATATTTAATAGCATATTTACAAAGCAAGAAAATAATAAAGATTAGAGTGGAAATAAATTAGAGAATAAAGAAAGCACCAGAGAAAATCAATGTAACCAAAACTTGATTCTTTCTTGGAAAGTATCAACAAAATTGACGAACATTTAACTATACAGACCAAAAATTAGAAAACTCAAATTACTAACATCAAAAATGAAGGAGACTTCAGATGTTTTTGAATGACAAAGGAAGGAGATGAAGGAGGGAAAAAATAAAAAGATATTGGTGGTATGGGCCTGTAGTCCCAGTCACTTGGGAGGCCAAGGCAGGAGGATTACTTGAACCCAGGAGTTCGAAACCAGGCTGAGCAACATAATGAGATTCTCTCTCTAATTAAAAAATAAAGAGGAATTATTGCTGACTTTATAGATATAAATGATAAAGAAATATTATAAGTAATGGTATGCAAACAAATTAGACAGCTAAAGTGGATACATTCCTAGAAAGGTAAAAACTATCAAAACTGACTCAAAAAGAAATAGAAAATCTAGATTGACCTAAACAAGTAAAGGGATTAAATTAGTAATCAAAAAAAGCCCAGGTGACCACTGATGAATTTACAAAATTTTAAGAAAAATTGGTACCAATTCTTCACAAACTTACAAAAAAAGGGAAGGAAGTATTTCCCAATTTATTCTGTAAGGCCAGTACTAACCTGATACTAAACCCCTTAAAAAGACATCCATCACAAAAAAAGAAATCTAAAATTCATCTGCAGATACAAAGGATCAGAAATAGCCAAAAAAAAGTGTTTTTCTTTTGTTTTTGAGATAGAGCCTCACTCTGTCACCCAGGCAGACTGCAGTGGTGCAATCTCTGCTCACTGCAACTTCCACCTCCCGGGTTCAAGTGATTTTCCTGTCTCAGCCTCCCTAGTAGCTGAGACTACAGGCACATGCCACCACCACACCTGACTAACTTTTGTATTTAGTAGAAATGGGGTTTCACCATGATGGCCAGGGTGGTCTCGAACTCCTAACCTTAGGTGATCTACCTGTCTTGGGCTCCCAAAGTGCTGGCATTACAGGTGTGAGCCACTGCTGGCCTAAAACAATTGTTTAAACAAAGACAAAATTGGAAGGACTCACTTCCAAATTCAAAACTTGCTACAGAGTTACAGTAATCAAGGCAGCGTAGTACTGGCATAAAGCTAGACATGTAGATCAATGGAATAGAGTTGAAGATACAGGCCGGGCGCAGTGGCTCACACCTGTAATACCAGCACTTTGGGAGGCCGAGGTGGACGGATCACCTGAGGTCAGGGTTTCAAGACCAGCCTGACCAACCTGGAGAAACCCCATCTCTACTAAAACCACAAAATTAGCTGGGCATGGTGATACATGCCTGTAATCCCAGCTACTCTGGGGGTTAAGGCAGGAAAATCGCTTGAACCTGGGAGATGGAGGTTGCGGTGAGCCGAGATCATGCCATTGCACTCCAGCCTGGGCAACAAGAGTGAAACTCTGTCTCAAAAAAAGAATTGAAGATCCAGAAATAAACCCTTATATTTCTGGTCAACTGATTTTCAACAAGGGTGCCAAGACAATTCAATGGGGAAAAGAATACTCTGTTCAACAAATGATGCTGAAACTGGATTTCCATATGCAAAAAAGTGAACTGGACTCCTTCCTCATAGCATACACAAAAATGAAAACAGATACGATCCCAGAAACATGGGAAAGGGGTAAATACGCAGTGACTACTAATGGGTACAGGGTTTCTTTTGTGGGCAGTGAAAATATTCTGAAATCAGATAGTGGTAATGGTTGCACAGCTCAGTGAATATGCCATAAACTTGTGATAACCTGCCTTTCGCCAGCTAAAACTAACTCTCTCTTTCTCAGACTAAAAGCTGTTCAGGCTTTATGTTAGCTTCTTGAGCCAGACAGACTCCATCTTAGCTTCTTCATTTTAGTTGTTTTCCCACCATTAAGTATGTAACTGTAGTATGTCGCTGGGGCAGGCTGACACTGGGCACCCAGGAATGCATGTGTTGATAAGAGGCCGAGTTAAGTGGTACCAGCAGGGCCTGGGGATGCAGGTGCTGTGGAGCGCCCGGAGCCCCCATTATCTGTAAGTCGTATGCCTTTCATGACAGCCTTACCCCTTGCACCTGGCACTGTTTTATTTCTCATGTACTAGTTTATCTTTTAACTTTGCACTCACTCTGCTTTGTGAAAAATTTGCTTCAGCTAAGTTCCCGCTCCCTTTTAAAACTAGGAAAAGACCATCTAACTTTTTCTTAGGGGCCGAGAGAATTTTCGGCGTTAGCCACCTTACTCGCCGGCATAATAAAGGACTCATAGTTCAATCTCAGAGTGTGGCGCATTCCTTGACTCGCTCGGGTACAACAAACTGACTTTAAAAAGTTTACTTTTTTAGGATACATGAGTAATATCTCAAAAATGTCATTATTTTAAGAACAGTATATTTACCAAGGGTTCCAAATAATAAAGGCTCTAGGCCATGGTTCAGTTATGCCTTTACTTAAACCTTATTTTCCGCCAGGGTACCATAATTCTGAATTCTCAAATTAGACAGTGAGAAGGCTCCTTACGGAATCTTATTAATATATTGCTTCAGTGAACCACCTTAACAAAATTTCATCTTATTTTCCCCATAGCTTTAACCAAAATTACCATAGTAAATAGCCATGTGGAACTTACTTCTGCATTTTTTTTCCTTTGAGATGGAGTTTCACTCTTGTTACCCAGGCTAGAGTACAATAGCGCAACCTCCGCCTCCTGGGTTCAAGCCATTTTCCTTCCTCAGCCTCCTGAGTAGCTGGGACTACAGGCGTGCGCCACCATGCCCAGCTAATTTTTGTATGTTTAGTAGAGACGGGGTTTCACCATGTTGACGAGGGTAGTCTCAATCTCTTGACCTCATGATCCACCCGCCTCGTCCTTCCAAAGTGCTGGGATTATAGGTGTGAGCCACCGCGCCCGGCCACTTCTGAATTTTTGCACAAATATTGGAAACATTGTCCCTCCCATCAACATATCACTCATTGTTCCTCATATTATGAAAAATCTTTATGGAAATTTTGCTACAATTTATTTAGAAAAAGCAATTCTCCTTCGGAACTATCTCTTCTGATAATCAAAACTACAATTGATTATGATTTCTTTTTAGCCTTAGAGGAAACTCATTTGAACCACAGCAATTATGTTGACTGAAATTATTAACACATTTATTTATTTATTTTTCTTTCTCTTTTTCTACTTCAATTCCTAATTTGCAATTTTTTTTTGAGGAGGGTCTCACTCTGTTGCCCAGGCTGGAGCACAATGGCTTCGACCTCCTGGGCTCAAGCCATCCTCACACATCAGCCTCTCAAGTAGCTGGGACTACAGTCACACACCACCACGCCTGGCTAATTTTTTGATGTTTTGTTGAGACAGGGTCTCACTATGTGACCCAAGATGGATATAATTTGCAATTTTATTGCATGGAATTTTGGTGTAAGTCATCTCAAACCCTGATATTCGAAGGATTTGTCTAAGGTTCAGTATTTAATTGAGCCTCACATTAAATGAAGATTTCTCTAGGCACCACTAGCGTTTTGAGCTAGAAGAATCTTTGTTGTTGGGGTGAGGCTGTCCTGTGCACTGTAGGGTACTTAGCAGCATCCTTGGCTTCTACCCGCTACGTGCCACTAGCAGCTCCTTAGTTAAAACAACCAAAAATGTAATCAGACATTGCCGATGTCCCTGGAGGGCAAAATTACTCCCAGCTAAGTACTACTGCATTAAATCATCACTGAAAAACTGACCCCCACCACTATTTCAGTAACTCTTTGGAAGTATCAGAAGTTCATCATGAGGCCGGGCTCGATGGCTCACCCATAATCCCAGCACTTTGGGAGGCCAAGGCAGGTGTATCACCTGAGGTCAAGAGTTCAAGACCAACCTGGACTATATGGCGAAACCTGTATTAAAAATGCAAAAATTAGCCAGGCGTGGTGGTGGGCACCTGTAATCTCAGCTACTCTGGAGGCTAAGGCAAGAGAATTGCTTGAATCCAGAAGGCAGAGGTTGCAGTGAGCCAAGATCGTGCCACTGCACTCCAGCCTGGGTGACAGAGCAAAATTCTGTCTCAAAAGAAATTCATCATGATGGATAATAGATAGGTAACTAGGTAGATAGATACATAAATAGATATTCACACTTTGTTCACTTATATGAGGTGAATTGAAGATATGTCTGCACTTGGTATCAATTCCTAAAGCAGAGCCACTTCTAGCTTAGTTTACATAAAAAGAATTTTCTAGGGCCAGGCATGGTGGCTCATACTTGTAATCCTAGCACTTTGGGGTGCCGAGGTGGGCAGATTGCTTGAGCCCAGGAGTTCAAGACCAGCCTGGACAACACGGTAAAACCCTGGCTCTACAAAAAAAACAGAAAAATTAGCCAGGCATGGAGGTGCACACCTGTAGTCCTAGCTACTCGGGGAGCCAAGGCAAGAGGATCACCTGATCCCACGAGGTTGAGGCTGCAGTGAGATGTGATTATGATGCTGTACTCCAGCCTGTGTAACAGAATGAGAGACCCTGCCTCAAAAAAAAAAAATAATAATAATCTATTCTCTTATTTGAGCCCAATAATCCATAAAAAATAAAATTATTATTATTTCATTTTTTAGATGAGGAAACTGAAGTCCAGAAAATAAAAATGGTCAACTTCCAGACTAAATTCCAAATGCAGTGTTGTTCCTTTCACAGCTAGGGAAAACGTGTCTCTATCTCTCCCTGTCCCTCTCTGTCTCTATATAACAAATGCCTCCCTAGGGGATCCTCGCTGATGGAGTCCTAGAAAGCTAAAGATCATCTTCTAAAGAGCCAACTGCCTAAATTGGCATTTAATCCAGTCAACATCTAGAAAATGGATTACTGCTTCCCAGATTACATTGTACTTTAATTAAAACTCACAAATTACTTTTAGATCTAGTTTCTCCTTTGCAAGGAATGTGGGGGATAGAGGAATGAGTTAGAGGACACTAGCAGGAGAAAATCAGTAAAATCCAGAAGCAGGGACGTTCTATAAGACAAATGGTCTTTACAGAAGGAGCAGAATTGAGAAAAAAAAAAAAAAAAAAAAAAAAAAAGACAAATGATCTGAATTCTTCTGAAGAGTCATTACCATGAAAATAAACAAGCTGGGTATGGTGGCTCATGCCTGTAATCCCAGCACTTTGGGAGGCTGAGGCAGGTGGATCACCTGAGGTTGGGAGTTTGAGACCAGCCCGACCAACATAGAGAAACCCCGTCTCTACTAAAAATGCAAAATTGGCGGGGTATGGTGTCACATGCCTGTAATCCCAGCTACTCTGAAGCCTGAAGCAGGAGATTTACTTGAACCCGGGAGGCAGAGGTTGCCATGAGCCAAGATCATGCCATTGCACTCCAGCCTGGACGACAAGAGCGAAACTCTGTCTCAAAAAAAAAAAAGAAAAGAAAAAGGCCGGGCGTGGTGGCTCACACCTGTAATCCCAGCACTTTGGGAGGCCGAGGCGGGCAGATCACGAGGTCAGGAGTTCAAAACCAGCCTGGCCAATATGGTGAAACCCCATCTTTACTGAAACAAAAACGCAAAATCAGCTGGGTGAGGTGGCGTGCGCCTGTAGTTCCAGCTACTCAGGAGGCTGAGGCAGGAGAATCGCCTGAACCCAGGAGGCGGAGGTTGCAGTAAGCCGAGATCACCACTGCACTCCAGCAGAGGACAAAGCGAGACTCTGTCACAGGAAAGAAAACAAAGAAAAGAAAATAATCAAAAACAAAACCATGTTCCAATGAAGACACCTGAAAAAAAAAAAAACCATGGAGAGATAGTTTCAGAAAAAATTAGACTAGCAAAACCTAAGAAT
Source organism: Plecturocebus donacophilus (assembly GCA_004027715.1). Classification (NCBI taxonomy): domain Eukaryota; kingdom Metazoa; phylum Chordata; class Mammalia; order Primates; family Pitheciidae; genus Plecturocebus; species Plecturocebus donacophilus. The sequence continues at coordinate 12,721 of PVKP010016204.1, read as the reverse complement.
CAAATGTAATATGTGAATCTTGATTGGATCCTGATGATGTGTAAAAGGAATTATATTGAAGGAATTCTTAGAATGAAGAAAATTTGAATGTGTCTGGATATGAATGTGGAATCAGTTTGTTAAAGTTGTAAGAATCAGAATGGAGTCGCTGGTGTTAAAAAAAAAAAAAACTGACAAATAGAGCCAGAGAAGGTATGAAGAGAGAGTTCTTGTGCATAAGTAACTGGACACAAAAACAAAAACTATCACAAAAGACTGCAAAAACTGCAACCATGTGCACAGGTCAGTGGAGTCTTACACAAAGAATACTTCTGCAAGGACATCTGCTCAAACAACTGCCTGTTCAACCTCAGGCTGGCATCACGCTTGTTGTTGATCTTTGTTGCCAAGTATAATTATCTCAAAACAATGATATAATCAGTGCCACTCTCTATTTGATATTTAGGTCAACAAGTGTTAGTTTTCTTAGATATGATAAAGGTGCTGTGGTTTTTTTGTTTTTTTTTTTCTCTCTCTGCCGCCCAGGTTGGAGTGCAGTGGCTTGAGCTTGGCTCACTGCAACCTCCGTCTCCTAGGTTCAAGCAATTCTCCTACTTCCGCCCTCCAAGTAGTTGGGATTACAGGTGCCCCCTCCCACCACGCCCAGCCAATTTTTGCATTTTTAATTTTATTTATTTATTTTAGAGACAGAGTCTCACTATGTTGCCCAGGCTGGAGTGCAGTGGCTATTCATAGGCACGATCCCACTACTGATCAACAAGGGAGTTTTGACCTGCTCCGTTTCCAACCTGCGCTGGTTCACCCCTCCTTACTCAACCTGGTGGTCCCCCACTTCTGGGAGGTCACCATATTGATGCCAAACTTAGTGCGGATACCCGATCGGCATAGTGCACTACAGTCCAGAACTCCTGGGCTCAAGAGATCCTCTCACTTCAGCCTCCCGAGTAGCTGGGACTACAGGCACGCGCCACCGCGCCCGGCAGTAAATTAATTTTTGTATTTTTAATAGAGATGGGGGTTTCATCACATTGCCCAGGCTGGTCTCGAACTCCTGACCTCAGGTGATTCGCCCGTCTCCGTCTCCCAAAGTGCTGGGATTACAGGCGTGAGCCACTGCGCCCAGCTGATTGTTCTTATTCTTTTTCTTTTTTCTTTTTTTTTCCCAAAGATAAGGTTTCACCAGGTTGGTCAGGCTGGTCTTGAACTCCTGACCTCAGGTGATCCACCTGCCTTGGCCTCCAAAGTGCTTGGATTACAGGCGTGAGCCACTGCGCCCGGCTTGTTCTTATTCTTAAAAGATACATGCTGAGGCCGGGCGCAGTGGCTCACGCCTGTAATCCTAGCACTTTGGGGAGACTGAGGCAGGAGAATTGCTTGAACCTGGGAGATGGAGGTTGCAGTGAGCCAACATCGCGCCATTACACTCCAGCCTGGGTGACAGAGCAAGACTCTGTCTCAAAAAAAAAAAAAAAAAACAGAAAGTTGAGGGGAGATGACCAAGCCTTCTTAATGCAGGGATTCTGAATGAGTAGCTCATGGCTTACCTTTCAGGGACGTGGGGCTTCATGGTTGTGCTCCAAGGATGCCATGGACTCCCTACGATGTCAGCAACTGTTGTGTGCACACGTAGCTCTACATTTCTCTCGAGAGAAGTTCTGTAGCTCGTGGCAAATGTTTTTCAAATGGGTCCCATGACTCCAGAAACACTGAAGCCTTGCTGCTTGTCTGGGGATTTAGGGTCTGGTGGCTGCAGATGGGTGAGCTTTTTGGACTGCAAGACATCTCGTGCTCGCTCTGGCAGCACATATAGTAAAATTGGAACGATACAGAGAAGATTAGCATGGCCCTGCGCAAGGATGACACGCAAATTCGTGAAGCGTTCCATTAAAAAAAAAAAAAAAAAAAAAAGACATCTCTCTACTGTCCAAATCACGTGCTGGAGATAACTCCCTAAAGTCATAGGGTCTTAAAATTGAAGGAGCCTTAGGGATAACCTAGTTTTCAACACGGAAGAGAAGCGCTCAAAAAGGCTTTGTCAAAGTTCAGGCAATTAACTTAATGGCCGAAGGAAAAGTAAAGTCCGGGTCTCTCGATTTCCAGATCTCCCCTCTGCCTCTTCAAAGAACCGGTTCTGTTGATCCAATCGCTTGAGTTCCTACATGAACCCCAAACAACAGCGAACATCCTTCTGCAGGCTACAAAGCACTGCGATCTGCTTCCTCCCCTACCTCCTTCTCCTGACTTCCCTTCCTCCTGTCCTGCTGGAGTCCACTCCTCACACACCACGCGGTCTGCTTAGGGATCCGACACAGCAAGCATGTGCCACCTTGGGTCTGCGCCCTGGCTGGTCCCTCTCCTTGATGCTCTTCCTCCTAGTATTTGTTTGGTTAACTGCCCCATCTTCGTCAGGTCACTCAGGTCTCACCTTCTCCATGTGATTTGCCCTGACCACCCTGTTTAACAATGTAACGTCTTCCGCCCTGGCCCCCAACCCCACCAATACTCAGTTCTACTGCTTATTTTTCCCATATCACGTATCACCTTCTCTTTTTTTTTATTTATTTTTGAGACTGGGTTTCACTCTTGTTTTGTTACCCAGGCTGGAGGGCAGTGGCGTGATCTCAGCTCACTGCAAACTCTGCCTTCCAATTTCAAGTGATTTTCCTGCCTCAGCTTCCGGAGTAGCTGGAACTATAGGCATGCCACCACGCCCAGCTAATTTTTGTATTTTTAGTGGAGACGGAGTTTCACCAAGTTGGCCAGGCTGGTCTTGAACCCCGGACCTTATGATCCGTCCACCTCAGCCTCCCAGAGTGCTGGGATTACAGGCATGAGCCACTGAGCCTGGCCACGTGTCTCCTTCTAATACCCTATACAATTTGTCAGTTTTTTCCATTTGAATATAAGCTCCACCAGGGCAGAGATCTTTGTTTTATTTACCAATATATCCCAAGAGTCTAGAGCAGTGTCTGGCACAGAGAAGGCACTCTATATTGAAAACTTTCTTTCTTTCTTTTTTTTTTTTTGAGGCAAAGTCTTGCTCTGTCACCCATGCTGGGGTACAGTGGCATGATCTCAGCTCAGTGCAACCTCTAGCTCCAGAGTTCAAGCTATTCTCCTGCCTCAGCCTCCAGAGTAGCTGGGACCACATCCACCTAATTTTTTGTATTTTTACTAGAGATGGGGTGGGGGGGGTTTCACCATGTTGGCCAGGCTGGTCTTGAGCTCCTGGCCTTAAGTGATCTGCCCACTTCGGCCTCCCAAAGTGCTGGGATTACAGGCATGAGCCACCATGCCCAGCCACAATACTGAAAACTTGCTGAATAAATGAATGCTCTCTCTCTGAAAAGCAGGACATAATTCCAATTTAAGTCTTGATAAAAGGAAACAAAGAGGCAAAAGAATTAGGCAGGAAAGGTTGGGGTAGTGGTTAAGATAGACGCTTTCCAGTTATAATTATAAGGCAGGACTTAAACTCTTCGTTTGACAAAACATATGAAGGAACATATGACCGGTAGCTCAGCTCTGTTTTGCAAAAGTGTCAGCTAGTGCTTCTCTGTACACAAAACATTAGCAGTATCTCTTCCTGCCAGAGGACTTACACGTTGCAATTCTCTTGTAAAAAGTTCCTAAATATTTAATAGTTCAAGTTCAATGACTTCCTAATAGGGTGTTGACATCACAGATATAATTAAGAGGCATCAATTCAGGTCTCTCAGGATCAAGTTTAAAGCCCCAAAGCTAAGCTTTCCAAGCCAAGCAAATCAGAAAACAACAAGCACTTGTTGCTGAGGAACAGCCACACCCCAGAGAAAGCCTGCAGTTATGTTTTCCTAAGATTCCCACCTACGCTTCAGGCCTAGTGGGTGTCTCCCTGTTCTGGGTGTGGGAGTGAAGCTAAGGTGAACCCACAGCATTAAGCCCACAGTGGGGGTCATGTGGCCGGGGGGTCCCACAAACCGTCACCCTGAAGCTTTTAAGATTGGGAAGGGGACCCTGACCTAGTATTTATGGCGATGGTCTATTGTGATCTACAAGTGTGGGTGTGGATAATCATTACTAAATTTCACCATAAATAGCCTGAAAGAAAATGTCAGCCTGTGGCAACTAGACACTCCAAGCGTTTCACTAGTAATGACTTTCTCACTTCTTTTTTTTTTTTTTTTTTTTTTTCTGAGACAGAGTCTGGTTCTGTCACCCAGGCTGGAGTGCAGTGGCATGATCTCGGCTCACTGCAGCCTCCACCTCCCGGTCTCAAGCAATCCTCCCACCTCAGCCTCTTGAGTAGCCGGGTCTACAGATGCATGCCACCACACCCAGCTAATTTTTAAATTTTTTTGTAGAGATAAGGTTTTGCCATGTTGCCCAGGCTGGTCTTGAACACTTGGACTCAAAGATCCACCCACCCCGGCCACCCAAAGTGCTAGAATTACAGGCATGAGCCACCACCTCACCCAGCCTTTTTTTTTTTCCCTTGAGACAGAGTCTTGCTCTGTTGTCCAGGCTGGAGTGCAATGGTGCAATCACGGCTCACTGCAGCCTTGACCTCCTGGACTCAAGTGATCTTTCCACCTGAGCCTCTGAGTAGTGTGACTACATGTGCACACCACCACATTGGCTAATTTTTTTTTTTTTTTTAAAGAAGGGGTTTTGCCATGTTATCCAGGCTGGTCTCAAACTCTTGGGCTCAAGCAATCTGTCCACCTCGGCCTTTCAAAGTGCTGGGGTCACTAGTGACTTTTCTTTTCTTTCTTTTTTTTTTTTTTGGAGACAGGGTCTCACTCTGTTGCCCACGCTGGAGTGCAGTGGCACGATCTCGGCTCACTGCAACTTCCGCCCCACAGGTTCAAGTGATTCTCCTGCCTCAGACTCCCTAGTAGCTGGGATTACAGGCACGTGCCACCATGGCTAGCTAATTTTTGTATTTTTAGTGGAGACGGGGTTTCACCATGTTGACCAGGCTGGTCTTGAACTCGCTGATCTCAGGCGATCCGTCCGCCTCAGCCTCCCAAAGTGCTGGGATTACAGATGTGAGCTGTTGTGCCTGGCCTCAGTGACTTTTCATTGCCAGTGTGCGTGCACCAGTCACACTCCCACCTCAGGGCCTTTGCACTTGCTGTGCCCTCTGCCTCCATCAGATAGCCCCACGGCTCACTTCCTTAGCCTTTTCAGGTCTTCGTTTAAGCATCACCTCCTCACTGAGGCCTTGCTAACCATCCTGCAGTTGCAATCCCTTCCCCTCCAGCACCCTGCTGCTTAGGTTTCCTGTCCTGATCTGTTTTGTTTTGTTTTGTTTTTTTCCCATAGCATTAATATCCATCTGCCATCTTATAGCTGGTAGTTTATTTATTGTCTATCTCCCCCTCCCCACTAGAATGTAATGTCTACAAGGGCATTTTGTCTACTGTTGTTCTTTATTTTTTATTTATTTATTTTTTTTTAATTTTTTTTAAAAAGAGACAGGGTTTCGCCATGTTGGTCAGGCTGCTTTCGAACTCCCGACCTCAGGTGATCCGCCTGCCTCAGCCTCCCAAAGTGCTGGGATTACAGGCGTGAGCCCCCGCGCCCGGTCTACTGTTGTTCTTTACTGGCATATAGAATATACTTGAAAGGGCCAGGCGCGGTGGTTCACGCCTGTAATCCTAGCACTTTGGGAGGCCGAGGCAGGCAGATCACAAGGTCAGTAGTTCAAGACCAGCTTGGCTATCATAGTGAAACCCATCTCTACTAAAAATACAAAAAAAAAAAATTTAGCCAGGCGTGGTGGCGGGTGCCTGTAGTCCCAGCTACTTGGGAGGCTGAGGCAGGAGAATCACTTGAACCCGGGAGGCAGAAGTTGCAGGGAGCCGAGATCTCGCCACTGCATTCCAGCCTGGATGACAGGGTAAGACTGTCTCAATATATATACTTGAAAGATGTTTATTGTTGAATGAATGACTCATGCTCCACTCGCAAAGTGTAAATGTGTCTCCCAAGCCTATCCTTACCCTGCTTAACACCAGCGGTGATTATCCCCCATACCGACAGCTTGCCTGTGTAGACTTCTGCCTGCTGCCTGTGCTAAAATCCTGTGCCATGAAACAGAATAGGTGCTTCACAAATGTGAGGGACACTAGGCGTGGTGGCATGCATCTGGAGTCCTAGCTACTCAGGAAGCTGAGGCAGGAGGATTGCCTGAGCCCAGGAGTTGGAGGCTGCAGTGAACTTGGATAGCACCTATGAATAGCCACTGCCCTCCAACCGGGGCAACATAGTGAGCCCTTGTCACTAAAAAAAAAGCTAGAAGAGAATAATTTGAATGTTTCTAGCACAAAGAAAAGACAAATATTTAAGATAATGGATATCCCAATTACACAGATCTGATCTTTACAAATTATATGAAAGTATTAAATTATCACAGCCAGGTTCATTGGCTCACACTTGTAACCCCAGCACTTTGGGAGGCCAAAGCAGGTGGATCATCTGAGGTCAGGAGTTCGAGACCAGCCTGGCAAACATGGTGAAACCCCAGTCTCTACTAAAAATACAAAAAATTAGCTGGGCGTGGTGGTGGGTACCTGTAATCCCAGCTACTTGGGAGGCTAAGGCAGAAGAATTGCTTGAACCTGGGAGGCAGAGGTTGCAGTGAGCCAAGACCGCACCACTGCTCTCTAGCCTGGGCGACAGAGTGAGACTCAATCTCTAATAATAGTAATAAACTATCGTGCTGGGTGTGGTGGCTCACGTCTTGGGAGGCCAAGGCGGGCAGATCATCTGAGGTCGGGAATTCAAGACCAGCCTAACCAACATGGAGAAACCCTGTCTCTACTAAAAATATAAAATAATCCAGATATGATGGCTCATTCCTATAATCCCAGCTACTCGGGAGGCTAAGGCAGGAGAGTTGTTTGAACCTGGGAGGTGGAGGCTGCGGTGAGCTGAGATAACGCCATTGCACTCCAGCCTGGGAAACAAGAGCAAAACTCTATCTCAAAATAAATAAATAAACAATCACATGTACCCCCAAAATATGTACATCATTATGTATCAATAAAAATAAAGAAGTAATATTAAATAACTAAATAAATGTGAATAAATGAATGTGGGTATGAATGATGCCACGGCTCCAGCGCCCTTGCACTATGGTTCTCCAGCACCCTGCTGCTCAGATTTCTTCTGCTGCCGTCTGCTCTGGGAGCTACACCTTCTTTTAGGATCTCAGTCACTGCCTTCAGCAGCCCAAGGATCCAAGCAGCCATGGATTCTCTTCTATATCCAGACTCTCCTGTCCCCTCTTTCCTTTTAGGTTTTGCTACTATCTTCAAAGTTGCTTTGAAGATTTGAGTTGCTGGGTCGCCAGGTCACCCTCAGAGGCATCAGGACATGCTCTTCAAGTAATGCACAAATGAGAGACACTATGGGCTAATTTCTCAGTGTTCTCTCAAGAGCTAGACTATTACTTGCATTTCTCATCTCTTAGAGTCATCAGCATCCGGTGCTATCATTTAAAATAAGGCAAGTTATCATGAACTAGGTTAAAACAAAAATTTTTTTTTTTTTGAGATAGAGTCTCACTCTGTTGCCCAGGCTGGAGTGCAGTGGCACAATCTTCACTCACTGCAACCTCCACCTCCCGGGTTCAAGCAATTCTCCTGCCTCAGCCCCCCAAGTAGCTGGGATTACAGGGGTTCACCACCATGCCTGGCTAATTTTTAGTAGAGACGGGGTTTCACCATGTTGGCCAGGCTGGTCTTGAACTCCTGATCTCAAATGATCTGCCTGCCTCAACCTCCCAAAGTGCTGGAATTAAGGCATGAGCCACCACGTCCAGTCTTAAAAAAAGTTTTTTATTAAGGAAAAAGAAACAAAGACAAAAACAATAAGGAAAGATGATTAGTAAGTCTTTTCCTTCCCAGGGCCTTCGCTTCCCTACCTGTAAAATATAGAGCATGATATTTTTGGAGTCTATGAATCCACCAAGCACATTATCATCTTTGCATGGGGCTTTAAAGTACATAAAACATATTTGACAAACAGGATCTTCTTTAACACAAAAATGTCCAATAAATGTTTGCTAACAGGAATCATAATAATGATTCTGTGTCAGCTGAAAGAAGCCTACTTCGGGTGAATGCTTCCTCTATCGCTAAGTTTGAGGGCAATTAAAGTTAAAACGAGTGTGAGACACTATATGTTAGAATTAATTTTGAATTCCTTAGTTTAATTCCTCTGTAGTCAATGCCTGAGGGAAATGGTCTAGCCACAGGCACCAGCTTGGAAGAAAGGGGCAGGTTGGGCACCGTGGCTCACACCTGCCATCCTATAATTTTGGGAGGCTGAGGCCAGTAGATCGCTTGAGGCCAGGTGTTTGAGATCAGCCTGTGCAACATAGGGAGAACCCCATCTCTCCAAAAAAGTAATTAGCCGGGGCGGTTGTGTGCACCTGTAGTCCCAGCTATTTGAGAGGCTGAGGCAAGAGGATCACATGAGCCTAGAAGTTTGAGGCCACAGTGAGCTATGAAGGCACCATTGTACTCCAGCCTGAGGAACAGAGCAAGACCTTGCCTCAAAATTTAAAAAATAAATTATTATTCAGGTTTTCATGCTGAAAAAGAAAAATAAATAAATAAATAAATAAATTAAATAAAACAAGAGAGGGAGGGCACCATCTCTGTGGCACTATTTGGTTATGTTATATAACTGGTATTTTATCTGGGGAAAAAGAAAAGTCCTCCCAGGGATTCATTTCCTCAGATCAAACGTCCTTCCAGGTGTTGATATGCGTTTGACACGTGCATTATTCGGCTCGGGTTATTCTGTTTTATTTTATGTAAAACTCTATTTCAAAATGCAGTTCTTCCTAGAAGAGTGTGTGCCCTTTCTTCTACAGGCTGTGCTAAATCAAAGGTGCTTTATAAACACCTGCCTGAGGCCAGATCCAGGCCACACACCTGGGCAGGTGGGGGGCTCCACCTCCCACCCCCAGGTGCACCCTCTGGGTAGACACAAGCTCTGCTGGGGCACAGCCACCACCAAGGATTCTGGTTTCACTGTTGCCAAGGAGAGTGAACTTTTTAAAAACAACCTTCCCTTTCTTTTCTAATCTGGTAGAAAAACAAAAACCCAATCAGGAAGCAATCAAGTGGAAGAGAGTGTGGCTAAATAAAAATAAACATTGCACTAGACTTTCTCTGACATTAGTTCCCAGGATCTCCTGAGTGGTGGGAGGATCCGTGGCAGAGGTTATTTTGGAGAGCTCAGCCAAGAGGTCTCTTGCAGGGCCTGGGACCCGACATTTAAGAGGGCAGGAAGAAAGAAGGAGGTGTCCTCTTCTCTCTCTCTTTTTTTTTATAAAACAGGGTTTCACCATGTTGGTTAGGTTGGTCTTGAACTCCCGACCTCAGGCGATCCGCCCACCTTGGCCTCCAAAGTGCTTGGATTACAGGCGTGAGCCACAGTGCCCAACTGAGGTTTCCTCTTTTCATATTGCTTCCTCTTCCCATCACCTCCCCCTGAACCTCAAGAGAAAGGCTGGGTACAATGGCTCTTGTCTGTAATCTCAGGGCATTGGGAGGCTGAGGCAGGAGGATCACTGGAGGCCAGAGGTTTGAGACCAACCTAGGCAACATAGTGAAACCCTTCCGCTTCTACTTTAATTTTTTTGTACAGGCTGGGTGTGGTGACTCACGCGTATAATCCCAGCAGTTTGGGAGGCCAAGGTGGGCATCTCACTTGTGCTCAGGAGTTCGAGACCAGCCTGCACAACATGGCAAAACTCCATCTCTACAAAAAATACAAAAATTAGCCAGGCATGGTGGTGTGCACTGTAGCCCCACATACTTGGAGGCTAAGGTAGAAGGATCACTTGAGCCTGGGAAGCAGAGGTTGCAATGAGCCAAGATCACATCATTGCGCTCCAGCCTGGGTGACAGAGTGAGACACTGTCTCAAAAAAAGAAAAAGAAAAGAAATTAAAATTAAATAAATAAAATATCTTTTTTTTTTAAATTTGAGGCGGAGTTTCACTCTTGCTGCCAAGGCTGGAGTGTGGTGGTGTGATCTGGGCTCACCGCAACCTCCGCCTCCTGGGTTCAAGCAATTCTCCGGCCTCAGCCTCCCGAGCAGCTGGGACTACAGGTGCGGACCACCATGCCCAGCTAATTTTTGTATTTTTAGTAGAGACAGAGTTCCACCATGTTGACTGGGATGGTCTCAATCTCCTGACCTCATGATCTGCCTGCCTCAGCCTCCCGAAGTGCTGGGATTACAGGTGTGAGCCACCACACCAGGCATCTTTTTTTTTTTTTTTAAACAAAGAAGGCTCCTAAGAGCCAGGCTGTGAGCACCGGTGCTATAGGGTGATCAGGTGAAACTGGAGAACATCTGAGTTGGGAAGGAATTCTAACATCTCAGGTGTAAAAGCTTAATTTCACTGACTGAAACTGAAGTCCAGAAAAGGAAAGAGGCTTTTAGCAAGGGAACACAGCCAACTGATGGCATAGCTGGCAATAGTACCCAGGATCCTTTTGACACCTCCCACCCCACATACACACACCTTCCCAAGGTGTGATCTCGCTCCAAAAAACTAGCTTCTCTCCGAGTTTTCCCATTTCGATCAGAAGCCCCTTTGCTCTTTTTTTTCCTTCTTCTCTCCTTTATGGCTATCTATCTTCTACAGGAAGGACAGAAGCCTTTTCTTCTCAGTTAATAAGATTGGGAATCTTGGCCGGGCGTGGTGGCTCATGCCTGTAATACCAGCACTTTGGGAGGCTGAGGTGAGTAGATCACCTGAGGTCAGGAGTTTGAGACCAGCCTGGCCAACATGATGAAAACCTGTCTCTACTAAAAATACGAAAATTAGCTGGGCACAGTGGTTCGACCCTATAGTCCCAGCTACTCAGGAGGCTGAGGCAGGAGAATCACTTGAACCCAGGAGGCAGAGGTTGCAGTGAGCCGAGATCACGTCATTGCACTCCAGCCTGGGCAACAAGAGTGAAACTCCATCTTAAAAATAATAATAATAATATTAATATTAAAAATAAATAAAAAGATTGAGAATCTTGAGAGATTGAAAGAAAAGGGCAAGTAAGTAAAGAAAAAAAGATTGGGAATCTGAGAGTCTTTCTTAAGTATTTTTCTTATCCCACGTGTGCAAGTAACAAATCCTATTGAGGCTTACTTTAAAATATCTTAGTCTCTCTTCCACCCTAGGCTTCAGTCCATGCCTCCTGCTACCTGCTACCTCTGACCTCTCTCCAGGCCACCTGGTAGATAGCTAATATATTAATGGTAGCTTACAGTTGCCATACACGTACATGGCATCACTATTCTGTGTTCTACATGTGTTCTTTAATTTATTCCTCTGAAAGACCCTATAAGCTGGATGCTCTCATTACCCCCATTTTATAGATTAAAAAAATAGACTCAGCACAGTTAAATAATGTTTCTAAGATCTAACAGCAAGCAAGGAGCAGAACTGGGATTTTAGTTATTTTTTATTTTATTTATTTATTTAGAGACAGCATCTTGCTCTGTCACCCAGGCTGGAGTGCAGAGGTGTGATCTTGGCTCATTGCAACCTCCGCCTCCCAGGTTCAAGTGATTCTTTTGCCTCAGCCTCCCGAGTAGCTGGGATGACAGACACATGCCACCATGCCTAATTTTTGTACTTTTTAGTAGAGACGGGTTTTGCCATGCTGGCCAGGCCGGTCTCAAACTCCTGACCTCAGGTGATCTGCTCACCTCTGCTTCCCAAAGTGCTGAGATTACAGGTGTGAGCCACCACGCCTGGCCAGAACTGGGATTTTAGAAGAACCAAGTGGTCTAATGCCAAAGTCCAAACTCCCAGCTACTATACCATATTGCTTTTCTCTGAAGCACCAATATGACCAGTTCACTCCTGTGCTCAAGTCTCTTCAGTGGCTCCCTTCTGACTGTGGTTCTTCAAATTCCCAGTTGGGCATTAAAGGCTCTTGAATGGTTTGTCTCTCACTCTCCTGCAGGTAAGTTAATGAACTTTGCTAGGTCTCACATTCCTGATCTATTGCTTGAGTGTGATAATACTAACCCTCTCATGAGGCTGTCAGGAGAATTAAAGGAGGTCACCCAGGTATAGCACTAAGCTCGGTCCTCAGCACAAAGTGACACAATGAGTGTAAGTGATCATTTCCATTCCTTTGGACTCTGTTTCTCACGACTTGCTGATAAGACTCCTTTGTCCAGAATGTTGCTTGTTCCTAAACTGAATGTGAATGTAACTTTTCCCTTCCTAGAAATGTTCCCCCCTCTCACATGCCAACATCTCCAAATCTTTTCAATCCAACTGTCCTCCAATCACTCTTCTTCAGGGCCCCCACCCCTTCTACTAATTGAAATTTCCGGGACACTTATTTTTTATTTATTTATTTACTTTATTTATTTATTTTGAGACAGAGTCTCGCTCTGTCACCTAGGCTGGAGTGCAATGACATGATCTCGGCTCACTGCAACTTCCACCTCCAGGGTTCAAGAAATTCTCTTGCTTCAGCCTCCTGAGTAGCTGGGACTATAGGCTCGAACCACTGTGCCCAGCTAATTTTTGTATTTTTAGTAGAGACAAGGTTTCATCATGTTGGCCAGGCTGGTCTCAAACTCCTGGCCTCAAGTGATCTGCCCATCTCAGCCTCCCAAAGTGCTGAGATTACAGATGTGAGCCACCGCACCCGGCTTCAGGGACACACGTATTCTCATCTTTTTTTCCACAC
>PVKP010016203.1:16536-48806 GCA_004027715.1 Plecturocebus donacophilus | reverse complement strand
TAGGCATTGCTTCTCTAAAATGCTTCAACTCCCCATTTCCAACAGAATGAAACTCAATCGCCGTAGGATCGTACACACATTATGGTGTATCCACTCTGCTTGTTTCTCCAGCCTCATCTCTGCTAGCCCCTGACACTAACACTATATCTTCATCTGGAAGTAATGCTCATTCCCATGAACTACCAAGTTCTTGTCACTTTGGTGGGATGCACACGTTGATCCTTCTCCCATCAGATATTCCTGCTCTGCTTTTTTACCTGACTGGCTTCCAGTCCTCCTTTAAGATTCAATTTAGATGCCACCTTATTCCTGAATATGTTTTGTCTGATGTTACGCATCAGGTGTTTATAGCCTTTCTCTCTCCTGTAACATTCCATATTGTATCTCTATTCTAGGGCTTATTGCAATCTCTGTAATTATTTATTTGTTTCCCCAGATACACTGTCAGCTCCTTGAGGTAAGGAATACTCACTATATCCTGAGGCAGATTCTCACCCTGGGTCCAGTATATCTCACCCTGGTTCTCATCCTGGGTGCAGTATATTCTCACCCTGGGCCTAAACATTCGTTAAATTCAAAAATGAATGAATCAATGAGTGGTGAAGTGTGTACTTTATGAATAAAATCATTAAAATGTGAACATTATCAGTTTAAAATTAAATGGCTATGTAAGGGAATATTAAGTAATTAGATGAAATATAACAGACTATGGAGATCAAAATTTTTCAAAATTTTACTTTATTTAGTATTCAATGCACATAAGTTAACAGTCATAAATAGTTTATATGTGTATGCATATATATGTGTGTGTATGTGTAGGATGTTATTCACATTCTAATTCACATTAATATGGAAAATATATGCATATATATGTGTATGTATATATGTGTGTGTATCTCTGTGTGTGTTTCCACAGACCCATACATTTTCCATTTTCTTAAAGTGAATCAGTCTGAATACCTATCAGCGTTTTCATTCAATTTACCAACTAAACCAGCAGCTTGTAAAAGAGTCTGCATTGCTCATTGCATGTTTTCCTGTGTTTAAGTCATTGCTAGGTCCTTGAGGTCAGAATCTGCTATTATTTGCATTCCATATGGTGCTGAGCACCATGTAAAATACTCAATAATTACATTCAAGTGAGAAGGTGGACTTCACCTCATAGGTAAAAAGTGGGTAATCTGTTCTTGAGAAGCAGAAATGTGAGTACCAGGAATGCAGAGCAGGCCAAAAGCACCAAACCTGAAATCTCATGAATTTAGGAAAGCTTTTCAAAAGAACCTTAATGCACAGGAGTTGAGGTTTTATTAATAATTCCTTTCTTGAGAGACTCAAGCAGCTTGGGCTGTTTTCAGCTCTTTCAAGTCCTCTCTTCTGCTGATCTAGCAAGAAGCAGCAAATTCAAAGTAAAGCTAAGAGAAGCCTGGAAGCTCAGCCTCTAGGCAGTCATTTTCAGTATTTATGAATGCCTGTAAATGGCTAGTGGTAGCACCATTGATTCTATTTTTAACAGTTGACTTCCTTACAGTCAATGGGATTGACCAAATCAACTACCAGGTCAGCAGCAGCAGCAGGAGCATAGCCCGACTGCGCTCCATTAATGTGGCCTGTGGCTCCAGATGGGTGTACACCACCAATAAAGCCTTGAGCTGGGGCACACATCCCCTCGCACCACATATACCCAACCTCTTCTCTCAGCACCAGATGACCCCCGTTACCACAGAAAACTTGGTGGACAAAGGCCCAGAAATAAATTATGCAGCTCTTTAGCAGCCTCTGGTGTCCAGTCTTCCCAACACTCAAAATACTCTTGGGTTTTAAAAACTGGAAAAGGAGCATTCTTGCCTAAAGCTATCCACTGGAGTATGAAATTCTTTCACCTGACATTACCATATCTGTTGACTAAAGAAAACAACTACTGAGAAAAATTTCCCCACAAACTATCATCTCATTAGGGGAACCGGTATCATCTAATCTTTATGTTTTTGCATATAGATAATATGAAAACTGTCTGCTTTTATACCTGGATTACCTTGTGGGTTACACAAAGTAAAATTTTCTAGAAAATAGTTTGTTTATGTAGAAGTCATTAACTAATTTGAATTACTTCAATAAGAGGATAGTCAAAGAGGTACTAACCAAAGTAGCAGATTAATTTTTCTCTTGTCAATTCTCTCCACCCTAATCCATTAGGGAATATTAGAATAATGAAAAGATTCTGTTCAGTAGGCATCAGATCTGGGCCATAGGCTGGATTTTCCTTTCAGGTTGAAGTAGGACTGTGAACACATCACAATCTTTATGAACTTCAGTTTTCTCAGCTATCCAACAGGAATATAGGCATAGGTCATCCGCATTAACTTGAGAATGAAATTCAATACCCTATGAGGTTACTAGGGTTTGGGTTTCCAAATGATCTGAAGATAGCTTGTAGGTACATGAGGGTCATTATTACAAGTGCATAGGTTTGAATCTTTTCATAATAAAAAAGTTAAATGACTTGCAGATGGAATCAATTTTTTTGTGTTCTCCTGAATATTAAATTAACAGGACTCTGGAAATCCTGAACACATAAGAATGGTCAATTCTCATTTTACATTCTCTCATGATTGTATATTTTGGAATAAGCATTGGTAGTTCAATAAAATTTCTCCTTTTTCTATAAAGTGGCCTTAAGCAATATATGAGAAGAAGTGAAATAGAGAGATGGATTTCTGTAGAAAAGTGCCAAGTGTTCTTCATGCAAGTTTTTATCATAACTGTGCTCACTTATTAAGATCCTACTAGGTACCAAGAGTTTTAGATACCTCATTTTATTTAATCCTCCTAATATTCTTGCAAGGCAGATTTTATTATTTTCATTTTGTAGAAAAGGAAACTAAGCCTCAGAGATGCAAAGCAACTTGTCCAAGTTAACACACAACTTGTACAGCTGATATTCAGACCTAGCTCACAGTAAACCCAAAGTCTGCTTTTATTTTTCCATAGAACTAGACTCTTAATTTAGGGAGCAAGGTGAAGAGGAAGAAATTCCTGACTCTATTGTTCTGGCAGAATAGCTCAAGGCTTTGTTTTCCTAAAAATAGATGGTTTTAAGAAGTCCTGGAAGCAGACAATCTGGTATGTGTTAAGTCTCCCTGGCAATGAAAAGTATGCAGACCAATTTGGGACTCTCTCTATTGGGAGACACACCATCTACAGTACAGAGCCTCTGCTTTCTTATTCACTTTGCTACAGATTTTAATTGAGCATCTACTATGCATCATATACTTCTGTGGTGAATTGGAGTTATTTCTTTAAAAGCCTGAACTTGTCAGAAGAAATGTCACAAATGTCTCTACTTGGGATACAAGGGAGGCTTTGCCAACTCCCTGCTTATAAGAACTCACTACATCTTGGTATCCGGAGGAGGTCAGCATAACTGAGCTGGTGCCCTCATCCATCTGCTGCTAGCCACTACAACAAAGGAAGTCCTTTGGTCCCATACTGCTAGGATGTGAGCTCCAGTAAGAGAAGAGTCAGAATGTCTCCACACCTTATGAAGAATTATGGAAATTCTGTTGCTAAAATTGTATATAATTCCTCTGCAGTCACAGGGATGCATTACTGAGAAGTCAAAACACCCACCTATATTCCAAATTGTCTCTCTGCTTTACCTCCTCTACCAAGATGCCTTACTCTAACTCATCTCAGAGACAGAATGGCAGGGCTGATATTCTAAGGCCAAGGAGGGCTCACTCTATTTGTAAGTCTGTGGTTTTGCTTGCTAACGAGAAAATTCAATAATTACCTGTTAGCTGATATTTCTCTTTCCTTTAGCATGGATTTCTCTTTCTTGATGTTTAAAAGAACTGTTTCAACATCTTGGATGACAACAAGAAGTCAAAGGCATTTGCCACAATTTCCTCCAGCCAGAGTAGCTTAATGTACCTTTCCAAGCTTTGGAAGGAACCACACTGTCACCAAGAGTGCTGATAATTCTGCAAAGAGGTGAAAGTGGCAGATCCCGGAAAGAAAGCCAGTTTCCCTTGGTGTTATGTTGCAGATTCTTGGTACTATGGACCTTCAGAATTTTCATTATTGGAAACTCTCATGACTTACAGACCTAGAGATCAGAGCTGTAAACAAAGAGAAGAAAAACAAGGACTATAGAAAGAAAAAGAAAGGAGGGCAATCCAGCAAGACAAAAACAGCTAGATAGTTTAGAATGGAATGCATAAATGCAAATGCAAAGATATTTTTCTCTTGCAAAACTTCAGAGATATTGCAAATTCAAGATTTTAGAAAAGCAAACAGTATCATCATATTTTTAATTGTTTTCTTTCCATTTCTTCTTAGCTTATACTAAATCTTCCATTTTCCCTTCTAATTTTTTATTTCAGGATCACTGGATTCTACTGTGTTTGAGGAAAAGAAAGTAGGAACTATAAACCTAAATTATAGCCAATCAGATTGTACTCACAGCTCAACTACTAGACAAATTGCAGCTCATGAAATTTGCTAAGGGTCAGGAAACTGAGTAATTTTATTTTAATCAGTCTTATTTGAAGGTGGAATGCCTTTGCAGCAAACCCTCTGAACAGGATTTCAGAGAGGATATGGACTAGTCTTTTCTCATCTTTCCCCCCTTGTTTTCTTTTTTCTTAGTAAACTATTTCATGTTTCTGATAAATAAAGAAAAATAAAAGTTGAAATGGTCAAATTTTATTGCAGTGCTGAGTGAAAGCTTGTCTAGAGTTTATGTTGGCTCCAGCCTCTCTTTCAATGCAGAATTATGCTCTCTGAATTTCATTTTCAGCATTTATTTACATAGTTAAGTCCCAGGTGGAACTCAGGCCCAGCCCCAAGACCACAAATGCTCTGCTGATTGTGGGACCTTGCAGTGGTTCAGATTTCCAGAACATTATTCCATGTTACAAGAGACCTTGCAGGCTACTCCTAAGTCAGATGGACAAATATCACTGCAACACAGCTGCCTCCTCGGGAACTGAGGAGCAAATAAGACCCTTGCAGAGTCACCGAGTACAGGATGGATACAACATCAACAATTCACAGCAATATCTCAAATTTGTAATGCAATATTTGCTGCATCTCACAATACAGAATCGCACCTCAAGAGAGGATAAACAATTGTCACTCTGTTAGTCCAAGAGGCAGGGTAAACACCTCATCGACTCTTCTCTAGCTTTGAAACCCAGTTTGTGGAAGTATCCATACAACAGTTAAACCTGCAAACAGGGAAAGATCTGCTTTTTAAGAAAGGGAATTTAGCAAAAGCCCAACCTGCCAGATGTCAGCTCACTGAAGTGCAGTCCAGCATGGGATGGTTTTGAAGAACCAGTATCTTCCAGTTTATGTGCACCTCATATGCATAAAATGATTCTAGTGGGAGTAGCTGAAGGGCTGGAAGTGTCCATGCCATTCCTCTTCCTTATCATGTTCTTTCTCCTTTATGTTTTTCATCTCCAGTTTATTTGTAGTTTTTATTTGTTTGTTTAGATCAAAGAAATTGATAACCCTCACCAAATAATTTGTGATAGCAAAAACTCTGGCAAACTAGCCAATGGTGAAATACATAAGAGACTAGTTTGACATTTTAGAAGGCTTATTAACTTAATGTACACTTATTTGTTACTCTTGGTTTCAGGCCAAACACAAGGAAAAACAACATGAGAAAGACATTGTTAGTGACCTCAAGCAGCTGAAGACCTTAAGTGGCCAAATCATCTGGGGATATGGGGCAGGCCAGGTGTAGCTGCACTTTTCTGCCAGGATGGGACAGAAAATGGCAACATACCTAGCTAGAGAGTCTTTTCTGCTACAAGGTAATAATAGACAATGTAATCCAGTGAGGTCACCCTCTTTGATAACTATAGTAGCTAACACTTATTTCGTACTTACTTTGTGCTAGAATTGTGTAACATGATTTATGGGTGTAATTGTATTTAATTCTCACATCAGGGCTATGGAGTTTTCACTAATGGTGCCATAACCATTATACAGAAAGGAAACCGTATCACAGAATTTCTGTAATATATTCAAGGTCAACCAACCAACAAGGGACAGAATTAGGATTCCAATTCGGATAGCCTTGTTACAGTAGTTAGCTCACCTGACATGAGCAAGGTAGGGGAGGAATCCCTCAGTCCCCATACCAGCAAGGTCAGGTGACCATCAGGTAATGGTGAGGCAGTTGTTAACTGTCTCGCCAAAATTATAGTTGGTTGCAGCCAGCTCCAGGGAAAGCCAGTTTCCCATTAGATAGAAAAATCTGAAACTGATTATCAGAAGCTTCTCAAGAAGATCTCAGAAGTTGGGCACATTGGCTCAAGCATTAAGAGGCGAAATGGTGGAGTTTAACTAGTGTGTATGACCTTCTAAGGGCATTCAACTGGTAAGAGAAGAAAGAACACCTCAAGTGAGCATGCATACAACTCCAATAAACACACTGCACATACTCACCTCCCATGTGCTAGCTGACTACTGTGTGTGTGGACAGCCCACCCCAAGAGAAGAATCAGGGGAGAAGGGATGCAAGACCCCAGACGTATGCCAACATATAAAACTCCAAGTCAAAGATCAAACAGTGCACTTGATCTGTCAGTAATCAAGATGGCTCTCTTCTAAGTATACTTTACTTCCTACTCGAAAGCTTTTTAATAAGCTTCTACACATGCTCTAAAATTTGCTCTGGTCTCTCACTCTGTCTTATGCCCCTCAGTCAAATTCTTTATTCTAAGGAGGCATGAACTGAGGTTGTTGCACATACATATAGATTTGCTGCTGTAACATACTTTGCTGCTACCTCTTGGATACATTCCACTGCTAACAGGCTGACTCTAAAGCATGTGGTTCTATTTCTAAGAAGTATGAAAACATTATTACCTTTCTTGACATGAATTTAAGAAAAGAAATTTTTTCTTCTTAACTTTAAGGAGTTCTGCATGTGACTTTGTCTAAATCCTCAAAGGGAAAGAAATATGTATTCCTTAATAAGTGAATTAGAATTGCAATCTCCATATCTTAAAACCACCTTTATTTTTTTCCTTAATAGAGATGCCCTGAAACTAATAATTGTATTTCAAATAAGCTCTTAAAAATTTCACTTAATGCTTTTGCCTTTATCTGGAGCCATTTTTAATAAAGAGAAAATAAGAAATAAACAAACAAGAAAAAATAAGCTTATCCAAACCATTTCTCTCTATTCCTTCACTTTCACCAAGAAACATAGAGCTTGTGCTAAGAAGATTTTTTTTACCACCAACAACAAAAAGTTTCCAATGGGTTTCTTAAGAACTTGATTTTATTACAGGGCAGGTAATTATCACCAGAAGTTAACAGTAATTTAAATGATTTTTCTACTTGATTGTAAATTCCTAAAGGGTACGTTTAGTTGTTGGTGTCTGAGACTGACATTTTAAAATGTATGATCCTCAATTTGTATTTCCCCCAGCATCCCCAAACTCTGCCTTTCCTCTAAAACTTTATTCACTGCTCTGATGTGTTTTGTTGACTGAAAACATTCTCTACATAAGCTTCATGGAGTTAGTGTTGAATTTCTGCAGTGAATGCATTTTTCATGGTTAAAAGTCACAGCATGCTTCTTGTCTGCAGAACACGGTTCTAAAAGAGCAGTCATTCTTCGTTATGAGTTCCTAAGTCACAACCAGTTTTAAACTTTGATTCATTTCAAAATATGTAGATTTAGCAATAAAACTGTGGCACTGTGAATTTGTGACAAAATATCTACTTTGGTATTTTATTTTCATGCCACTTTTGTGTACAAGGAAGACATTCCAGATACACCTTATCAGTCAGAGTCCTAGTAGAAAAGGAAAGAAGTACACAATTTAGGATAATTTAGGATCTAATTACAAAGATGTGGGCTGGGATAGGGAAAGTATGAGTAGGGGAGGAACCTGGGGTTAGCTGTAAAGCAGCTGTTGTTATCAGCCCTAGACCTGAAGGCCAACAAGAGGAAGAAGTTACCAGGATTCACAAGGACAGTGTCACAGTCAACAGGCCACCCTCAGAAGAGCAGTGATCTTCTGTCGAGGAGCATAGATACCTCAAGGAGACATTATAGGAAAAGAGCCAGGTAATAGATACCCCCCTTCATCTCCTGTCTCTCTTTTCCCCTTGTCTTCCTGAGGCTTATATTGACATGGAAGCCAGATGGTGTGGGAGTCCCTTAATGTAGTCCATTAGAGGTCAGTCCATTACAGATCTAAGAAAGATGGAGAAGATAGAGAAAAGTTCTGGGGGCACAAGGAAAATGCCCTGCATTACCTGTAACACTGTGTTATTATAGCAAGTGTCCGACACAACTGGTTCAGTGTCTGCTCTGGCACTTAGCAGATGAGTCACCATAGGCAAGTTAACTGGGCTCTCTAAGCCCTGATTTTCCCCTCTGTGGTATGAAGAGTCAGATTTCTCCTTTAAAGAGATTAAATGAAAAAATGTGTACATATCACCATGGCTAATGCCTGGAACAAAGGAAAAACTTAGAGAAGATTTTTTTTTCCCATTCCCTTTCCAAGTGGCAACTGGTTTCCCTAACTATTCTTATTCTCATTC
The DNA here is from genome assembly GCA_004027715.1 of Plecturocebus donacophilus. Classification (NCBI taxonomy): domain Eukaryota; kingdom Metazoa; phylum Chordata; class Mammalia; order Primates; family Pitheciidae; genus Plecturocebus; species Plecturocebus donacophilus. Next base: position 40,229 of record PVKP010016203.1, on the reverse strand, counting down.
TGGTTTCTCCTTTGATGGATGTCACTTATACACAGAGAGAATGTCTTACTTCTTGAGAAAATATGAAGATATTTGTTCAGGAACTTAACTCACAACTTTATCTCCTTTAGAGCTATGCCAAATCAAATGAATAAACCAACAGTCAGAGGGTAGTTTTCTGATGATAAATTTTGTTTTGTTTGAGATGGAGTCTTGCTCTGTAGCACAGGCTGGAGTGCAGTGGTACAATCTTGGCTCACTGCAATCTCTGCTTCCTGGGTTCTGGTTTAAGCAATTCTCCTGCCTCAGCCTCCTGAGTAGTGGTAATTATGCCCAGCTAATTTTTGTATTTTCAGTAGAGACAGGGTTTCACCATGTTGGTCAGGCTGATCTTGAACTCCTGACCTCATGATCCATCCACCTCAGCCTCCCAAAGTGCTGGAATTACCATGTGAGCTACCACACCCAGCCCTGATGATAAATTTTAAAGTACTGCATCCAATCAGACATGAGGTAATAAATTTTGATTTTTAAAAAATATTTATGTTCTGAAGTAATTGATAAGGCATGTTTCTCAAACATGTCTGCTTATTGACTAACTGATGCTCATAGATCGTTGAAGTGTGAGTCCCTTTGTTTCAGGGATAGATTCCCATGGAGAAAGTCAACTCTGTTCTACTAGTGACACATCTCCATTCATCTGGACCTCCTGTAACTAAATCTTGGCTCTTTCAATTAGTATTTGCAAAGTGAGGCCAGATCACCATAAGAAGGCACTCTGAAAAGGCAACTTTTAACTGAGTTTTTTTTTTTAAATGATAAAGCATGAAAAGAACAGCTTGAGAGGCAAAACTAAGAAAAAGGTAGATTTCCCTCAGTCTCAACTTAATATTTACCAATGACTCTTTCTCATTATGTACCCTGAAAATTGCTACTTTTTACAGGGAGAATTAGTTTATTTACTTCAGTTCATTAATAGTATCTCACATTTCTTAAGTGTGTTAGCATTTGTGTGTGTGTGTGTGTGTGTGTTTGTATTACCCTGATAATATTTAGAAGAGCAAAAGTGGGTAGACATATATTCATTTTTCTTCACAGATGAGGAAACAGGTTCACAGAGATTACAGAACTACCTGATAACAAAACCAGAAATCGATCAATAAGCATAAAGTATGTAACATCATTTTAATAGTCACCCAAATGTTCATTTAAAAGTTTCAAGCTGGGTGTGGTGTCTCATACCTGTAATGCCAGCATGCCAGCATTTTTGGAGCCTAAGGTGGGAAGATCACTTAAGCCCAAGAGTTTCAGAACAGCCTGAGCAACATATTGAGACACCCATTCCTACAAAAAAAAAAAAATTTAAAAATTAGGTGGACATAGTGGTGCAAACTTCCATCTCAGCTACTCAGGAAGGTGAGGTGGAAAGATCATTTGAGCCCAGGAGATTGAGGCTGCAGTGACCCATGTTTATATTACTGCACTCCAGCCTAAGTGGCAGAAAAAGACCCTGTCTCAAAAAACCAAACTAAATCAAACAAACCAAACAATGTTTCCATAATCCAGACATTGCTAGGCCCAGAGATTAAACAATATAATGACTAAATTATCATCTCTTCCCTCAAGTAGCATGTGTCCAGTCCTTTGCTAAGCACTGTGTGATAGCTAAATGTGATCGTGCTTTTAGGCTAAACAATGACCAAACTCTACTTGAGTCAGGAATCTTACTGATTCAATATTTATGTATTGTGTATCCAATAATTCACATATTTCTGTAGATTTTTTCTTTGTTAGTGGAACAGGTATATGTAGAACTGGTCTCGATGTTGAGGTAATACAATTAATCTCACTGTTTTTATCAGCCACAAATTGAGAAATTGTAAGTCCCAGAAAAAAATCACAACTACTTCTAGATTTAATTCTGCAACATATAGATACCGATTTTTTCTTCCACCCCTTTCCATTCTTCCATCTTTCCTTTCTTCACAACTTCTTTTTAAAAATATTTATAGAGCAATGCCTATTCTAAAAAGCAAACCTAATTTGAAAATCAAAATTTCCATTGATAAGAAATTTCCAGTTTAAAGGGAAAACATGCAATCAACTCAACGGCCATAAAATGTAATTGTTCTGAGATGTTTAAGTATAGGACTCTATGGTAGCATAAAGAGAGAAGGGAGTTCTTGCAAACAGAGCAGATTAGAAGAGGTCTCTAGTGGTTAGGAATGACTGATGCCTGTTAATGAGGGGTAGAAAGATCCAGGGTGGAAGGTTGATATGAGCGAAATGCTAAACAGCTTTATGTGCTGTGCTGGAAAAAACTACCACCAACAGCAATATTGATTCACAAGAAGAAATGATAGAACTTTATGTTCACTTAGTCAATCTCTCTCTGTCTCTTTATCTCTCATTTTGAAGGATACCTTGGTTCTACCTTTAGTGGATAGTTCCATATGGGAAAGTTTCTGACTAAAATTTAAAATTTCAGGGCCCTGTGTAATACTAATATTACATTAACATATAATAAAAACTTAGTAGTGAAGATGTTGAATCATGAGGTGCTCAGAGAAACACATGATAAAGTAGAACTGCACCTTTGAAGGATGGATTGGATTTATTTTATATACACACAGAAGTCATATGCAAAATTGAAACATCTGCTGTGGCATGGGTACTTTTATCAGAACAGATGTGTGTCCAATCAAAACAGTTGCTGGAAGTAAGTACATGCTGAAAGTCAATGCGGCTGTGCAGGAAGGAAAAATGCCTTTGAGGACCTGAGATCACTTTTCAAATCCTCCTGCCAGAATAGTTCTGAGTGTTTTGAGGAAATAAGAGAAAAAGAAACACAAAAAATCAAACCCTTACTATTGGTATTCATGTCCTTATCAATTGTACAACTAATTGATCATATAGCCTTCACTACATGAATTTCCTTCCTGAAGCATCAATTTTCAAATGTGACTCAGTAAATTCCTATTAAAGTCCTAACTCATTAACCCAGGATAAAAAATATCTCATGATCATGTCCCGTTAGATTATTTGAACATATTCCTCATATGCTTACATTACTTGAGCTATCTGGTCAGACCAAACATGGCCCTACCATCAGTATTGCCTCAAGAAAATTTGGTTTAGCAGAAAGAACATGGAGCTTCAGTTTGGCATAGCTCAGTGTGAGTCTTGTTTCTAAATCTGTGAACTTCGGTTACTTCATTAACTTTGCTGAATCTGTTTCTTCATTTGGAAAATATGATGAATAATATCTACCCTGTAGGACAGTTGCCAGTATTAGAGAACATTTTATAAAATGCCAAGTGATGTGCCTTGCACATAGGAGCTTCTCAATAAAGGATGGCTGTTATTGTAATCTCTTTCTCTTGGTTTCTATTTGGCAGCTATTGAGCATTTTTGTGCTCCCCAAGGTGCTGCCCCAGTTCTTCTACTATGTTCAGTTGATGTCAATTAATTTCTTTTAAATTGTTAACTGGTAGGGAGTCAAGGGCCCTGGCTATGACTCTGCCATTGGCACACATAATAACCTTGAGCAACTCATTGCATTTTCTGAGCTTTAATTTGCATAGCTGTAATGTAAGGCATTTGGTTACATGATTTCCTTTTTTTTTCTTTTTGAGATGGAGTCTCACTGTCACCCAGGCTGGAGTGCAGTGGTGCAATCTTGGCTTACTGCAACCTCAAGCTCCTGGGTTCAAGCGATTCTTCTTCCTCACCCTCCTGAGTAGCCGGGATTACAGGTCTGCACCACCACGCCTGGGTAATTTTTGTATTTTTAGTAGATATGGGGTTTTCACCATGTTGGTTATGTTGGTCTCAAACTACTGACCTTGTGATCCACCCACCTTGTCCTCCCACAGTGCTAATTACAGAAGTAAGCTACTGTGCCCAGCCTGATTGCATGATTTCTAATATTGCTTCCTGCCCTATGATTATAGATTTCATGGTATTGATTGGTTGAGAAAGCATCCCTAGCCCATGATTTGTGAGTTCCTTGGATTCTAGAAAAATTTCTTATGTATCATTTTATTCTAAGAGTCCCCTAGATGTCTAGTCTTGATTAATTGATCAATTTTGATAACCATAGGCAATCAATGACTTAGCCCATTGGCTTTTCCTGAGGTCATGTTGATAACAAACAAGTAATGAAAATGGCCACATACACATGACCTTAAGATTTGTGTTTGATTTTTTCTAGGCTAGTCCAAAACCTCTGTCAAAATCTTGGTGAGCATATGCACATGCAACCAAGGAAATTAAATGAAAGACTGTGTGTTTTGTTGAAGAAATTTCCAGGTCTTTTCCTTTGACCCCAATTTGCCGTAGAAAGAAATGAAAAGCTCCAGACTACTGCCAAATACATGAGTCATAGTAATTGGTGTACTCCATTGAGATCTAATAATGGAACCATTTTGGCAATAAACCTGCATGTGTAGCTATTTAACTGGCAGCAAATATAGAATATGCATTAAATAAAAACAATTATGTCTATCAAATGTATTAGGGAATAAAGGAGAGATATTTCCAAAGTGAAGACAGTTGATGGGCTACAAAAAGCAAAATGAAGGCAATTGGTCTTGATAGAGCATTTCCTTGTATTACTTTTTTTTTTTTGTCATTTTTAAATAGGACACTCTTGGATATCTTGATTCCAGGCCAATGTCAATTGCCCAGAGCCTATACTGACTGGATTAGTTTTTTTCCCATGGAACTTAATGATCAATCACCCCTAGTCAACATTATCTTTGTATACATACTCATCAAGAATTATATGCTTTTTTTTTACCTTCTTTAAATGCACTAATTGTTTCTAGCAAACTTTTGCCTTTAAAGAACAGGGATCAGAAGCTCATTTATAGTTAATGTATTACATGTAAGAGATGTTTTGAAAAGATTTACTTCTATCACCATCAACTTCATCATCCTGACAATCCAAATATATAATATTATCATTCATTCAAAATTTTTATTGATTTTTTTTTGTAATGCCCTGGAAAATTAGCTAAACTCTAGTTATACAGTAGGAAATGAAACCAGTAAAGTCTCTATTCTCATGGAGATTTTAGTCTAGTAGGATGAACAGAAAATAAAGAAGCACATGAATGATTATGAAAGCAGTATTATGAAGGAAATAACTGGGATGTTTAAGAGTAGACTAACAGGCATGGCAATATTTTAGATAGATATCCTAGGAGGATCCATTGATAAGGCATCATTTAAAATGGCTGTCATCTGTTTATAGGTTATTAGTTAATCAGATCTCATACTGCAAAATGTAGCTGTAAGTCAGAACTGAAGGGCTGGAACAGTGGATCTGGGGTGAAAGTGAATTTGTTTGTTCATTTGCAGCCATAAGAAAGCGTGCCTGGCCTGAGTAGGGTACTGAATAAAGGAAAACAGTTGGTATTTTGGAGTTTAGGTAAGGCACAAGGGGATGGTAAGAGAACACAAACACTAATGTCAAGTGTGTATAAGGTTGATTGTACCATGCCATCATCTATAATCTGACTTCCCTTCCCTCACCTCCCAATAAGCAGGAGTAAATCTGAGTCTGTCTTTACTCTTTCCAAAAACCTGGAGTTTCTGGACCTTTCTTCCTCTGCCTTCAGTTTGTGTGTATTCTGTGGTGGGCAGGTCAATAAAAATCTACCCACAAAGTCCAAGGAAGCTGACAGGCTGAAGAAAGAGGCTGACATGTCTCAGAAAGAAATATTTTATTCCAACTTACTAAGAGAAGCCATGTCTGTGTCTCAGGCAATGGTGAGATAAAGCAGTGGAACCTTCTACCATTATCCCCCAGATCCAGGGCTTATACGTCATAGGGGGAGGGTGATTCAGAAGGGATATGTAGGACAACTGAAGTATGATAACATCAAGATTGTTTGGCCTAAGGATAGCCTTTATGGTAAGTTCCTGCTTTTATGCAAGGAACAATAAATAAACTGGAAACCTTAGAGGACTCCCCAGAACAGGGGGTAATAAGAAGCAGATCGACATGGCAGATTGACATCCAAGATGGAATTGCTTTGGCCTCCCCAGCATATAATCCTTTTCCCACTCCTCTGTCTGGGGAGTGCTCAATCAATATGGAAGATATTTCAAGATAAATGTGAGATCATTCAAAACACAAAGTCTTGGCTGGGCACGGTGGCTCACTCCTATAATCTCTGCACTTTGGGAGGCTGAGGCAGGTGGATCACCTGAGGTCAGCAGTTCAAGACCAGCCTGGCCAACATAGTAAAATCCCATCTCTATTAAAAGTACAAAAATTAGCCAGGCGTGATGGCAGGTGATTGTAATTCCAGCTACTCAGGAGGCTGAGGCAGGAGAATCACTTGAACCTGGGAGGTGGAGGTTGTAGTGAGCTGAAATTGCACCGTTGCACTCCAGCTGTGTGACAAAAGTGAAACTCCATCTGAAACACACACACACACACACACACACACAGTCTCTGAGAAGATCATAAGATCATACTCTTTTGGTTGCAAATCTTGCCTCAGAATAAGCCATCTATACAGGCAAGAATAAAATTTGCCAATATTGGCAATCTTCATTCAAGTGCTCACATAGCCCCAACAAGCATTTACACCTGAAATGGGCACTCAAGAATTGTGAACTTTGTCCCCTTTGTATAGTCTCCTACCTTAATTTTGAAATGATAGGTTAATCCTGCAATTTCTTGTCATGGAAGAGTCCACATGCAAACTTTTTGTGCACACTTCTGAATTTTTTCAGAAATGGGAAGTTTGCTTAACCACCTAAGAAAGAAGCATGAGGCAGACACAGCCACATGCCAGCAAAAACCCATGAACACGATTTCGAGCTGCTGGAATTCACAGACTTCAAATCTGCAAAGGAAAGCAGTTAGTCCATCCAGCTGCACTGACAACAATGTTAATGAAATTCCCTTTATACAATGGTTTTGCTGAGGTCAGGTGATTACCTCACTAGGCCCCTGCTTGCAAAATTGCAGAGGTCAGGAAAATGTGGGGTGGCTGGAAGCTCATCAGTTGGATAGCCGGAAAACTAGTTTGGAAAGCTGTCAGTTGAGAGATGTTTCCAACATATCAGCGGTATGATGTCCAGACAGCGGATTGCATAACAACTACTGCAGCAAATAGATTGATTTCCCTCCACTAAAGGAAAATGTTTGACTCAAGGATATGACCCATTTCTTTAGCAGACTTTCTCCGTGAGGGTCCTGCTGGACTTAATACACTTGAGTGCCCAGCAGAAAGCAGTATCCAGAAGTTCCAGCAGCCTCATTATTAACTGGAAAGCAAAGACCAGCCCCAAAATATCAGAAAGTATTTCCCAACATACACTCCATTAATGAAATCAGTTATGTATTATAGCACCCTTCAGAATATATATAAAATCTCATGCCTTAAAATATAGCATGTGTTAAATATCTTTGCAATGTGTATTTAGCTTGAAGATCTACTTTTTTTTTTTTGCCTCTTCATTTTCTAATTTCACCTTATTTTGCCTTTACCAGGTGAGAATTTAATTATATCAAACCTCAAATAATGATATCTTTAATTATTTTTAAAGTTATTTTTTATTGTTTAGTTCTTTATGTGAGTTACGGTGCAGCAGAGTTGATAGAATTCTAAGAAATTAATTAATCAAATTAATCAAACCACAAGATGCTTAAATACAAAATACTGTAAATTAGATATTGTTTTTGGTAACCACCAAAATTTAATGTAATAATCAAATGGCAATTCTGCTAGTTATTTTTCTTTCCTACTTTGTTTACCTGTTTTTTATATTTCAGTACATAACTGTAGATTTAGTTGGGCCAGGAACAAATTATTGGATTCAATAATGGAAATAGTCACTTTCAGCCAAGAAGACTATATAATGGAAAAATGCCAGCTGTAAGTCTCTTGGTTGAGTTGATGAAACCTGAGTCAGCAATGTTCTTCAAAGACAAATAGAACCATGTGTTTTGGCGCTTTAAGTAATTTCAGGACTTCTAGTTCTGCACACTGCTTTCAGGAAATTAAAATAATATTTCCATTTTACTGCACCTGAGGTTCAGAAAGGTAAGATAAACTTCCTAAGATCATAAAGTTATGTTGGAATGATTTAGAATTCAGGCTTATGCCTAACAATAGTGTCCTTTTGCTATTCTAGTGACAAATAGGTATTTTATATGTCATTTTATTTGGCTATATGCATGGTAGACACTGTTAATCAATGATAATTTGCTTTCCTGCTAAGCATGGAAGCAGCCTCAGAAACACATTGCATCTTATCAAAATAGTCAAGGAAAGAAAAGTACTTCCTGTCTCTGTGTTGGGCTATGCTCCCTTAAAGTACAGAATCAAGGGGCTCAGATTCAAGTCTTGTAGTAGAAATCAGCTTCTAAATTAAGAAAGTCAATTGATTGGCTGACCTATTTCTATTGTTACTCCATATGAATTACCACATGGTACATTCACTGATGACCGTCACTAAGAACCATAAAGGCAACTGTGATGGACAAGTCAACTATAACCCTTATTATCTAATCATCTTTTCAGATGTGTCTGGAACAAGAGATCTAAATAGAAATCTTTCAAGTTAAGCTCTCTTTTATATATATCCATGGTGCAAGTATTATTTTCTTGAGAGTGGATTAATTATTAAGGCATAATAGTTGCCAAAATATATTTTTCTAAAATTTTGCCTAAAATTAGTGGGCTTAAGCTGTAGATTATGAAAGGCAATATTCTTCAAATATGTGCTCTATGATTCAAGGGTAAATATGTCCCATAGGAAAAGTTTAAGAAAGTGGTGTTGTTTAGCTTGGCAAAGAGGAGACTAAAGGGTGCTCTGAGAATTGTGTTTGAAATATGATGATCTATTAAAGAAGGACAGAAACCAGCTGTTCTTCATCTCTAGTGAGAAAAGAATTGGAAATTGATTCAATAGGAAAATCAGATTTGGGTATCATTGGCCTTTCCTAATTAACCCCACTCCTTTTCTGAATATTACTTTATCATTTTTTTCATTAGATCCTGGGTATTAGTATATAGCATAACATTCTATATGCATATTCATATTCCTAATATATTCCCTAGATATTTTAGTTTTCATCTATCAAGAAACATATTGAGTACCTGCCGTGAGTCAAACTTAGTGAGCAGGATTTACTTAGTAAGCAACCCAATGGCATAAACAGTTTTCTCAAGAAAAAATTAATACTTGCCTATGGTTTATTTAGTGTCCTGGAATTTTCTGAGTATAAAAAATAAACCTAAATTTACTCTTATTCTTCATGGTAAACTAAGAATCATTGCAAGTATATCTTCTTTCTTAACACCACCACTGTAACCATCATGTATATACCCCACAGACAGCTCTTACTCATTTTCAAAGTTCTTTCATATTGCCATATTTATCAGTCATGTGCTGTATTGTTTTTCAAGGCAAAGTATTTTCACAGAAATAAGAGAAAAACTGGATATCATCTCACATATATCTTTCTTGGAAAGTCAGTACATCCAAATAACATTATGGAGTAAATATACAATAAGCCTATTCTATACAATATAATAAAACACAAAATACATAAAGTCTAAACACAAAACCTCCCATCCTTCCTCTTCAAAATTATACCTTTTAAAGAGGAATAAAGAAATGCTAGGATGTGCATCTCCTAATTTGAAGGAGAGGCTGAGTAGATCTTGAAAGTTTTCCAAAAATAAAATTCATAATTGGTAACAAGGAAAACATCATTGATTGTATCATTAAGACAAGAGGTGAAAATGAGGCCTTCAAAAGTAGGGGGGCTCACATGACATCTCCCAAAGCCAAGTCAGGGTATCAATAGGGAATTTAGTAATTCCCACTCTTAGAAATTAAATCCTATGCCAGGAGCCTGTCTCAACACAACTGGCAGGAAGAAAAGAAGAATGGACATCATTAAAAGAGCTTTCAAATTTAGAGGAAGTGTGTCCTATGTGATTCTTATTTTTGTTTTCCTAAGTCTCTCTTCCTAAAAAACAATACAATTCCTAATATGAAAATGATGTATGAGCTTGAATTTACAAGCCACAAGAATGCAAGACCTAAGAAAACTGTGCCATCAGCTAACATCACATTTAGGAAAAAAGAAAACTATAGAGGAAAAAGAAGGGATGAGTATAGAAGGCTAGAAGGAAGGAAAGCTGTCTGATCAGTCAGGCATGTTGGCTCATATCTATAATCCCAGCACTTTGGGAGGCCAAGGCAGGCACATCACTTGAGGCCAGTAGTTTGAGACCAGCCTGACCAATATGGTGAAACCCCATCTCCACTAAAAATAAAAAAATTAGCCCAGCATGGTGGCATGCACCTGTAATCCTAGCTAGTCAGGAGGCTGAGGTGGGAGAATTGCTTGAAACCAGGAGGTGGAGGTTGCAGTGAGCTGAGATGATGCCACTGCACTCCAGCTTGGGCAACAGAATGAGACTCAGTCTCAAAAAAAAAGTTGTCTGAGTGACTTGACATTTCATGAATCCAGGGAGTTAGTCTGAGAAGTGTGGTTCCGTGACTGAGGAGTGGAAAGCCCCATATGGAACTGGCAGAGATGTATCGGAAAATATAGGCAGCTTTATCACTGGAGATGAGTTATAATTTATGTGTAAGCAAGATACTATGCAACAATAAGGACAGGGAGAATCTTGGAAGACTCCTTATAAGAAATAAGTTTTGGCCCAAGATAGAGAAAGAAGTTGGGCAAATGGATAAGGGAAGTAAAAAAATGTAGAAAAATTATAGAGAATATTTTAGCTATTCCAGAAGTATCAGTTTATGCTTCATATAGTAGGAGATCAGGCTGAAATGTTAGCTTTTTAAAATTCCAGGCTTATAACTGTCCACTGTCCCTGACTGAAAATCTGTGAATAGGTTACAAACAAAGAGCCAATGCAAATGATAGTGGATCATTTGTATAGGAGATGAACAAATTGAAGAGTAACACCTATTTGTGCTACTGCTTGAAACTAGTCTAGTGCTGATGCCAGGAAGGTTGGTAAATTTATGATGTTTTAAAGATTTCAGAGTTGGAAATTCATCAGTTCTATAATTGTGCCTGACCCATAGTTGACTTGTGATGCTATAAGCAGAAATGCTTCAGGTGAATAGGGCTACCATAAAACAACTAGTAGGAACAGGTGGCAGACGCTGCCAAATAATTTAATCACTTTAAAAAGAAATCTATTATTTTCTTTTATTTTTTTGACTTTTCTCTTTATCATCTCAAAGCATTATAAGCTGATAGTTGGCTAATCCATGAAATATAAGTAATCAAGCACTCGGAACTTTCTAATTTGATTCTTAACTAGAAGCTTTACACACACACACACACACACACACACACACACACACACACACACACACGTATGGATTACAAAGTGACAATGAAGAACTGAAATAACTTTTAATTTATTTCTGAAATTAGAACGATCTTTTCCCAAATCATTGTGGCAATTGTGGCCAGTATATTCATTACACTCTAGACATGAGTAGAGATTTTAGAAATTCTAAATCTTGTCCTAAGTAACCACTTTGGTCAAAGCATTTGGTTTAGACTCAATCTACATTTCCCCTGAGTTAATGTGAATTAATTACATCAAATTTATTTTATGTATATAGGTTAACTTTTGGTAGATTAACCTTTCTTCTTGTTCTGAAACTCAGGGTCTTTTTAAAATTGGCTTTGTGTTTTTTTTTTTTTTTTTAAACTGATTTTAGGATACAAGTCAATAACTGAGTTCAAGTGCATTCTGGGATCCCCTTCCAGCTCCCCCAGGGTCCTTGAGCAGGAATCTTTTAGCACCTGAAAAGTTTGGCACACACTGAAGCAATTAGCTTTCTTTCACACCTAAATTTACCTCCACCTCATGTAAACTTGCAGCTGTTCTCTTGCATTTGTTACTCAAATGATCTCTTTGGCAAACACTGAATCATGAGACTGAGGCTACATAACCTTATTGGCCTCCTAGGGATCTGGTCCTATTTCTTACAATATTTTCTTCACTACCCTTACTTGGGAAGTCATTTTGCACATTAGCATCGGGAATATTGAGTGCCTGCTCTATTGCCTTTCAACATATGGTTGTAAAAATCAAATGCACCTTCTTGAACTGTTTACATCTAAGAGTTACAATTTTCACTGGTTTTAACCGGATTTTCACTGGTTTTTCACTGGTGATTAGCAAGTATTTATTTTATCAGAGTACTTATTTATTTCATGGTAGATTTATTATTTACTGTGTAAAAAATAGAATGTTACTTGACTATGGGTATTAAAAAGTAATTGAAACCTTATTTCCACCTTTTAGATGTATAGGATCAAAAAAGAAAAGCATTCTCTTACTACTCTGAAGTTGGCTGGAAATGAACTGATAAGAGATTAACACGAGAAAGATAATATAAATTTTATTTAAATGTGCAAGTTTGGGGGAATCACAGGAGAGTGATTACCCAAATAACCCAATGAGGTCAAATGATTATATACCCTCTTCATAGTGGCAGAGGAGATGGGGAATGTAGGTAATTATTTTGAGGGGTAGTAAAATGTTTATTAGGGAGAGTAAGTGAATCTGGGGAAGAGAAATTTGTTTTCACGTGATTCTCTTTGGGATTTGATATGATCTTTTGAAAAAGTTTATACAGGTGTAGTTGCATTCTTCAGTCCTCTAACGGTGATAGAGAATCCAGTTCCAAAGAGGGTATAAGAAGGCAATCATGTTTTCTTTGTGGGACCATCTTAAGGTAGATAAGGGAATAGCAGAATAAAACTTCTAGCATCTTGCTGACTTTCAAGAGCCTTTAATTTGAAATAATCAATACCAGGATACCATATTGTTGGGGTGAAATTTTCTGGGCTACTTCAGAGGCATAGTTATACACAAAGCACACCTATGCACAATATAAGGAGAACAATACTTTAATATGATATTTGAGAAATACTGTAGAGTCCTCAAATAGATACTAGAAATTCAAGATTAAAATTATTTGTATGAATTGGGTCAGCAAGGTTGGTAAACAAACAGACATGAAGAGGAAAGGCATGTGTCAAACCTTGAAATGAGAAGGTGTTTGAGCATTCACTTGAAGTTCAAATTAATATTCCTTTTTCAGTTGTCTGTATACCATGAGTTAAAAGTAAAGAAGTGATGTGGCTATTCTAAGTGGGAGACTCGTTTAAGAGGATTCATTTAGGAGGAAATCTAGACAAATATGTGAAGAGTACTGGTTTTGACAACAAACATCACCTAACACTATAATATGAAGAATTTTCTACTGGTGAATGTAAAAGAGTGAGAAAACATAGGAGACAGGGCATTTTAAAGTGGATTAATACACATAGAAAACCCAAATAGAAAACCTTGGTTATCCAAGATAAGTATGAGAGACCCTCAATATCTGAAATGTCAACCACAGTGTCCGAGCCCTCCAGGGAATCTGAGCAAGTAATAAGCTGCAAAATTCATGACTAATGTTGCTCTCCCTGAGAAATCATCTGTAAGCACCGTCAAAAGTGTTTAATTCTATTCCTGGAGGCCTTGAGGACCATTGGTCTAGTGTAGTACGTCAAGCTTATGAAAGAATCTTTCCTTTTTATTTTCTGTATAAAGCAAGCAGAGTTAACTATGGCTGATTAGAAAGGATTGCAGATACCAGTCTTTCAGGTAGCTAGAGTTATAAGATGAAAAACAATTCTGGAGTCTGTAGATATTAAATCTAAATGATTGTGTTTAATGTGGGTGGCTGGTAACACAAACTCTACAAGAAGTTTAAGATAAACTAAATGTGAGAAGAATCTAGAAGTTGTGAATGTTGTGGTCAAACCTCTGCAAAGGTGACTTACTTACTTTTAGCAAGTTATTTTAAAAATATATAATAATTTAAATCTGATAGTCTCAATAACATAAAATAAGAAATTTCTGTTTTTTGATATTTGCTGTATGTGAACATTCTATATTTATGTAAAGTTAAAGTAACTAATTGTCTATAATGTTGTATAAACTACTGTATTTTATATATTCTCAGAAGAATTATAATTACCAATCTTTCTTCCATCCTTTCTTCCTTGTTTCTTCCCTTCCTGTCTACTTCTTTTCTTCCTTCCTAATTGGCTTTCTTTCTTTGTTCCTCCCTTCCTTTTTTCTTTCTGATTTTTTCCAATGCTGAAATGTACATATAAATTATTTGAGATATTTTTACTCTTATTTTAAAAACAAGCATCTGAAAAGTAGGCCAATATTCATGGTAGGAATTTAAGTTTCTTTTAGAATTATAATAAAACCATAGCTCCTTTATAATCCAGAACATTTTGTCAACATTTCTGTGGCATCCTCAGGCATTCTTCCTACATTTCCAGCTGTCCAGAGTTTCTTCCTGAGATTATCTTGTAGTGTTTCTTCTTATATTAACATAACAAAACAAAAACAAAAATAGACAAACCAACAAAACTGCCTTATCATCAGTCCTGCAGTTCTGAGTTTTGGTCTTTTTACTAAGCGTATTGGAAAGATGTCTTTATTGCAGTCAACAACCTCAATTATGTCATCTGGAAAGACAGCATATTAGTTTGCATATGCTATGCAAAAAATTACCACAAACTTAGCTGCTTAATATAATGCACACTTATTATTTCACAGTCTCTGTGGATCAGAAGTCTGGGTCTTCTGTTTAGATTTCACAAAGTTGCAATAAAGATGTGTTTTGGCTAGGCTGCATTCTCACCTGGAGGTTCAACTGGGGAAAAATATGCTTCCAAGCTCATTTAATTGTTGACAATTCCTTGTGACTGTATGACTGAGAGTCTCAGCTTTTTGCTGTTTGTTACTTGGAGGTCATTCTTAACTCCTCAGCTTCTATCTTCTCCATACACAGTTCATAACATAGAAGCAAGCTGCTATGCTATGAACTGCCTATGGACTTGCAAGTCCACTAGCAAGACATAGTATATAACATAACGTAACATAACAACATAACATAACATAACATAACCATGATGTGACCTCCCATAACCCTTGTTATATTTTACTGGTTAGAAGAAAGCCATAGATTGCATCCACACTCAAGGGAAGAAGATTATACAAGAGCATGAACATCAGGAGGTGGGGGGTGGGGGATTTCATAGAGCTACTTTAGGGTTGTCTGCCATAGTTGGAGTATGGTTTAACATCTAAAGAGTCTTCAATCTTGGAAAACAAGCAATCGACATGTTTTCATCCATCACAGCCCAGCTGATCATCCCATCTATTTCATAAAAATCCCCAGAGGTAAGAAATATAGTGCTATAAAATAAAGATGATATTGGAGGACAACCTGTTAGGTGACTGGTGAGTGATGAAGTTGCTGTTCTTCTCACTATTATTTGTAGTATGAGCTCATGATTTCTAATCTTAGCTATGATTAAGGGCCTATTAATGATGACAGGCCTAATTGCTTTTTAACTTCTTCCTCAACTTTCAAAATATAGATGATGATATACATCAATCTTAGAAGGGGTTAGCATGTAAAGAATTCAGCCCAATCTTGTATAGAAACACTTTTGAGTAAGAATTCAGCAGAAAGCAGCATAAATCTTTAAACAGCTAGCACAAAACAGTGCTGGGAAGAGACAGAGTTTTAATTTAATATAGAGAAATGAAGGCTAAGGAGTGACTTAATTGCAATCTGCAAATATAGGATAAATTTTTATAATAAACAAACTATTTTGCATATCCAATGAAACCCAAATTAGATTAAATTAAAAACATAGGGAATATTGTTAATGTAACTTTTTTTTAAGGCTTTGAAGATATTCTACAATCTTCTCTCGGTAAGCTATAAAGCTAAAATTGGCATGTGTTTTAGGGTGAATTGGAAGTGTTCTTCACATGTCTTCTTTTTTCTTTCCTTGGATTCTGTTTATTAAATATACATCACCTGAAAATGTAGGCTTACTTATGAAACACAAAAATAAGTACTTTTTAATTTTGCATTCAGAAGAAAATTAGATATTATCAATCTGAATTTTGATAATATAAGCCAGTTAGTTTGAAGAGTATACTCACAGTAGTCAGGAAAGGTAGCTGACCATGGAAGGGTATAAAGATCTGAATTTTACGTTTGCATCACTGGAACACTTAAAGCTGTGACTAACTTTATACATAAGATAATAAGTAATCATTTTATTAAAAGGCTTCTGTTGAGCAACAAACTCATGAGGGAAAGGAATGGAGGAGGAAATTAAGGAAGAAGCAAAAGAGGAAAAAGAAGAGAGAAAACAAGCAATCTTGTTATTTTACCAGATTGATTGGCTGGTAAGAGGTAAGAATGCTCAGAAAGTGATGAACATTGTGACTTCTTACTGGACAGTCACGTAGTCCAATCTCAAGAGCAAATAAGTGATCCACTTCAATATCCTTGACCCATCATAGCTCAGATTCTTCTGGAATCATTCCTTTGACTTTAGCTCTTTAGTTCATTTGTTTAAATTCTTCTGGAATTATTCCTTTGACAGCTCTTTAGTTCATTTGTTTCATTGCTGAGTGCTGAGAAAGTTCTTTCTTATCTTGCCCTCCATTCTTTTCCGTAGGACTGTTGTTTGTTCTCTGGTATGGTGCATAATGAATTTACTTTTTTCTTTAACATAGACAACCCTGTACATATGTGAAGATGGCCACTAGACTTTTCCTTTAACGTCCTTATTTTCCAGTCACCATCAAGATTTTCATCAGCTGTTTAATTACTAAACAGTCTTAAGCTCTTCCAGAAGCTTCTCCTTACCCCCAACATTAATATACTAGAGAAGAGACAAGATCCTAATAGGCCAAAATCCTTAGCTAGATATAAATGGAGTGTTGACTTGCCTATGAATTTAACTTCAAAACCTGTTGCTTAATCAGTTCATCGCAAAGACACAGACTGGCTCATAAAACAAAAGATGAGTGAGGACACAATAAAATCTAAGCTGCAAAGGCCATTAAACACTAAAGATATATTGTAAAGTGGAATTTGCTTAGGTAAGAACTTCCTGCCCAGTGCCACACCACAATGATTAATGTGCACATATGTGAACTTTATGAAAAAGATAATGAATTAATTGTGTTCTTAAATGATGCCATTTTAGACCTGTTTGCTTTCCTCTCCTCCCTCGAGAATCAGCTGACCACACTCTGTTAGTTTAAACAAATGAACATTTAATGTTGGCCATTCTGCCAACCAAGTTGGGGAAAATGGAATCATTTATCAAAGAAAAATGAAGAAAAATAATGAAGTGGCCTTTTATGCTGGGAAGAAGGTGAAGACCAGTAGTTAGCAAGAAAAAAGGAAGTTGCCACATTTTCTGATTAAAGATGTAACAGAGACAGGGTCTTAGGCATGCTTTTAGGCTCTGACTTCTGCCGAGTATAAGAGAGACTTGATTCCAATCACACCATAACTCTTTTTTTCTTGTTTCTCAATGACAATCATCTTTGACAGCTTTAATTTTAATACTAACCCTTGTAAAAATACACATGTTTCTTCTTCGTGGTCTTCCAATGGGTTGTGAATAATGCTAAAATAATTAGGGAATTTTCAGTAGAAAATGCAATCTAAGGGCTATTTGTGGCAATATACTAAAGGCTACCTTAGTTATATATCTAACATCTAAAACCAATCAACAGACTGATATCAATCCTACTTAGTACTCTTCTAATAACTGTGGGGAATATAAGGGATATACAAGTCAAAACCTCTGTTCTCAGGAGCTTTAAATGTTTTAAAAATATGTGTGTTCAAATATACTTATATATATGAGTATAATAATTTACACATAACCATATATATCTAATGTATGTGATTATATTATCCCATATATTACTTATATATGTAGTTATAAATATATATAAATGTGTGTGTGTGTGTGTATATATATATATACATGTAATGACTTCCAAATGTCATGATAATAAGTTCTATAGGTTTAAAGAAGGACATATTACTGTTGGACAAAATATTTTGAAAAGTGGTCCAAGAGGCTGATAAAGGTTAGTGTTTCTTTGTTTTGTTTTGTTTTAAAGTACTGTTTTTCCTGTGGGATTTTATTATTTATGTTCATTTTCTCTTAAAGCCAGCTTGAACTGAATATGCAGCTGAACTTTGAACAACATGGGTTTGAACTGTATGAATCTACTTACACGTGGATTTTTTTCAATAAAAGATACATCTAGTGTGTCTGCCTCTCCTGCCTCCCCTGCCACCTCCTTCACATCTTCTGCCTCTGCCACACCTGCAACAAGACCAAGCCTCCTCTTCCTCTTCCTCTGCCTATGCAACATGGAGACAACGAGAATGAAGACCTTTATGATGATTCATTTTCACTTCATAAATAGTAAATATATTTTCTCTTCCACATAATTCTGTTAGCAACATTTCTTTTCTGTATTTTCTTTATTGTAACAATACAGTGTACAATACATATAACATTGAAAATATGTGTTAATTGGCTGTTTTATGTTATTGGTGAAGCTTCAAGTCAACAATAGGCTATTAGTTGTTAAGCTTTGGGGGAGTCAAAAGTTATACATGGATTTTCAATGGAATGATAGGTTGGTGCCTGTAAACTACTGAATTGTTCAAGGGTCAATTGTATACTTATATATGTGTATATTACACATACACATGCAGAAAATTAATGAATAATTACAAATACTTTCAGTATAAATTTACGTAATTAGAAGTATGTATTCTGATCCAGTCATTTCACTCACAGTCTGAGTAGGACAAGGAGAACCAGGTGAATTGATGGCGAAGGGAATTTTGAGAGATGAAAGCAACTTAAAGACTTTTTTCCCCCCTCACAGGAAATGCTGTCTTATGACTGTCAGCTGACCGAAAATGGTAGGTACAGAAATTCTTTTGAAATATTTTTTGGTGTTTAACATGTACTGAACACTTATCATGTGCCATTCACACATTTACTGGGAATAAGGCAGAGTGAATGCCAACTCTAAAGTCAGATTTTGGTATGCCAGCTGTTAAACTCATCTATGGTTTTGCCCTACTGAGCTGGCAATAGAAGAAAGAAACTAAGTTCTGCATTAAGCTGAGAGAAGGTGTTTTTGGAATCCACCTTGTACAGAAGGAGCAGAGAAAGTTTTAAATTTTGTTCAGAGGGAAACTGATCGGTAGAGTGATAGGGAAAAACATTAACCTTAACTTAAAGATTAGCAAATTGAAGAGAATCTAAAACTTGGAGATGATCAAAGACAAAACAAAGAGAGAAAACTAGCAAAACTGTTTTAATAGTGGAAATATCCAGATACATAAAATAAATTTCACTAGGAATTTATCAAAGTCACTCAGAATGTTCTTCTATGTTTCCTTTATGAGTAACAAACCAGCTCTTATTGGGTTATGGCATGTTTTTACAGAAATTAAAGAAAGCCAGCTGGATTTAAATGGATCTATATCTGATTCTTCATAGAAAAAAATGTTAATATGTTCTTGTTTATCTTTTGACATAGTAGTCACCTCATGTCAATTGAGTATAAAGATATAATACAAGAGAAGAATAATATATTAAAAGATGTTTAGTACAACTATGTAATAAGAAAATTTTGGAAACATCTTTATATGGAACAAAAAGGAAAATATCTAATAAAATTTCAGTAAAGCCCCACAAGAAAATGCTCAAGATTGATATATTTGAAGTCTATGTACAATATGAAAAATATTTTAACCTATTATAAGAAATTGTTACAATATCCACTTCCTCTTTTTTCTTACACCATTTTTCAAATGAATAATACAACACTTCATATATCATGTCTATTACAGATGAAAATTTTCTTTCCATTTTTAAAATTTGATGTTTTTTACTAACAGCCATAGTGTCTTATTTGTTTTTTTATCCCTGTCACAGGGCCCATTCTTTGTCTAATAAACTAAACTGAATTGAAGAATTGAGACTTCAAAATGAAGAGTGTTATGTTAGGTCAGTGGGAATTCTTTTTTTTAATTCCAAATTTATTTTTTTTATTATTTTCTGTAAAAACCTACATGCTTACATTTCTTTTTGTTGATATCTTTAGTTGTAACCACATCCATAGTCAGAGATACGTACGATCAACCCTTAATTGGACATTATTCACAGATGAAGGTCCTTTTGTCCTTTTGCTAGAATCATTTGGCTAACATTTTTTTACAGCTATACTCCTGAGGAAAAGTGTGAGAAAAGGACGGATAAGAACCAAAAACACTGGAGATGTTTCCTGCTGGGCATGCAGAGAATTGAAGACAGACAAAACTACATTGCTAATCTGAGGTCTTTGAGAAACAATTTCAGATCCAACAGTTGTTCCAGACTTTCCCAGAACAAATTTGTCAAGCTTATCTCCAGTCCTGTCACCCACCCCAGATTTTATAGTATATGTTTTGCCCATAATATCGGCTCCACAACATCTACATGCTTCCAGTGGCCACTTCAATTTCTCCACATTCCAGGATTGCTAAGACTGTTTCTACATCCTCAGTTTTCTTTGGTTCCTCAAGGGACTTGAAAGAAAATCCAGAATTCTATCATTTTGCTCTTACATCCTAATCCTCATACTTATTTCCCTCTTTTCCAAGAGAAGAAAATGACTGTTCCCACACAAGTTATTGAGGAAATGCCTACCACACTGCATTGTCATATTGAATAATCATTTCATCACCGACTAAATCTGAGACACTGAGATCAGAGGATTCAAAAACTCTGAGAGACTTTAAAAATCTTTCCAAATTAAGCATTTATTGTTACTTCATTGCTCCCTTGCTACTTAATTTTCCTGAATCTCATTTTAGGAGAAATTTGCTCCTATAGCCTTGCACACTTCATCTCAATCAGTACGTTATTCTCCCTAGAGGTCCCACATTACTCTTTTCAAATGTCTTTTTTATCTACCCTTGGAAACAACACAAGCAAATGGGAGTTTGACTTCCAGCTCTCAAATCAAGTGTGGAGGCAAACCCTGTGAGCATGAATCACTTGATCTTGCCTTGTTCAATCTGGGTAATGTGGCACAGTCCCAAGAATTCTCCCTTACTACCAAGAGAGAGAGAAAGAAGTAAAAAGCAAATGATACACTTTCTAAAAGTTGGAAAAAATACTTGTTTGTAATTATACATTATTCATTCACATACAAACTAGTAGCTAAATAATGAATGCTCATTCATGTTCCTTGGACTTTGATATGTTAGGGTGAGGATTTGAAATGGGATATTTTAAGTGGACCACCTGTGATTGCAGTTAAGAATTTAACTCAGCCCTCTTTATAATTCCATTCCCGATAATCCGTACCCTGGAAAGTGTATTGACAAGATTTCTCTGCTTTAGGTACTAAAATTTCCTGGTTGAGATAGGTTAATATTCAAAATGTAAGCAATTGACCACATTGTTGACTAGGGCTTAAAAAGTTCTATTTTTAAGGACTATTATGAAATATTGAAAAATTTTGTATATCATTATAAATGTGTTACAGAATTTTAAATTCAGTTAAGAAATATTATCAATGAACAGATATAATAAAACTTATCACACTGGCAGGAGTGTTAGTTCATGTTATTTACATGTTGGTTGATATATTGTTGTCTCAGTTAAAAACAAAATTATATTTCCTCTGGGCCTGATTTAAAGACAGTTTACTAAGTCTGCTAACACACACACACAGGCACACACACATACACACACACACACACACACACACACACACACATCTACTCATAGAGATGTTTTTGTTTTATAGCTGAACCTTATAGATCTTGTTTACTTGTCTTGAAGGTCTAATTCTTCTAATTCCTGTATATTTTCCAGAGAGTCCTGTGCCATAAAAAGTACAAAAAAAAAAAAAAAAAAAAAGAAACCAAGAAACTCCCTGCATTTTGCCCTAATGATCATTGTGGAGTGGCAGTGATAATGTTATTAGATGTTTTAAAAACTAAAATACTCAATCAGGTTCAGAGACATTACCCAGTTTTGTTCTGTGTGCTTTTAATGGTTCATTCAATTTTCATCAAACAAGGGGCAGCAATTCTTTATTTTCCATTCTCTACTGTCCCAAATCCCCAGACTCTATCAAAGCACACCTTGAGCTCCACCTCCCATGTTGTGCTCCGCACTGGTGCCAATCTTCCAGCTAACTCCATTTCCCCTTTGTAAACACTCGATGCGTTGACCTATTTAAAAACATAACTCAGGTGCCTGGCAAACCATGATGCCTGCCAGCTCTTCAGATAAAGAGGATCCACTTTTTAATCTACTTGTCTCCATCCAACTGCTCAATTGGGATTGACTGCTTGCTGTCCAGACTGATACCAGGGAAATCTGATTGAGGACAGAATCTCTTTTTACATTTCCCCCACTGATATGGCACAACAGGTTTGTTGCAGCCAGGGAGTTAAGCTGATGTGACATGATGTCAGGTGACCTGCCATTGTATGTCAGAAATTAAAAAGAAAATATTCTTTCAAACTGGAATTCCTCATGTGATTTTTATTTCCTTGGGCTTTGAGCAGATTGAGTATTGAACTGCTTGACTGGAGCCCATGGATAATTTAATACCTGCGACATTCGTCCCTTGGTGAATTTCAGCCACAGTTGACTTGTTCAGCATGGCATCTCAGTCCTAACCATTTCATGGAAATCTTGTAAATATTGATTGATGACATCCCAAGAAATACTTTTTTCCAACTCTGATTCTGAAATGTTCCAGAAGGAAACACCTAATTTCTGTATCCCTCTTCCTTACTCCATATCCAGTTATATAAGAAGTAAATAAGAGAGAGATCCAAGATGGCTGCATAGCAGCAGCGCAGGATTGTTGCAGAGACTGGGTGGATGCCACAACTGCAGATAAATTTTTGATACCCACAAACTGGGAGATTCCCAGTGAAGAAGCCACATGGGTTGCCAGCATAACTCTTTTGGCCAGCACAGCTGTTTTGCCAGTGCCCCAGTGCTGTGCTTCTCGGTGAGGAGTATACGGATGGATGGGCTTGGCTGGTCCCATCCCCACAAGGAAAACAGCAATTGGAAGTGCTAAGGACTGAGAGTTTCACAGCAAGCACAGCGAACCCGGGAAGGTCCAGCTCTGTGGGGAACGGGCATCCACCAAAGGAAAACTAAGAAACAGAAAAACTTCATCACCAGGCAGAGAGAGATCCAAGATGGCCTTGTAGCAGCAGCTCAGGATTGTAGCTGCCAGTGAAAGCGCAGAGAGCAAGTGGATGTCACAATTGCAGGTGAATTTTTGATGCCCACAAACTGGGAGATTCCCGGCAAAGGAGCCACACGGGATGCCAGCATGACTCTTTTGGCCAGTGCGGCGCTTCTTGGGTGCAGATTTTATGGGACTTGGTGCCCTTTTAATTGGGCTCCGCTGGTCTCATCCCCACAAGGAGAACAGCAATTGGAAGCGCTGAGGACTGAGAGCAAGCACAGCTGAACCCAGGAAGGCCCAGCTCTGAGGGAAAGGGGCACCCCCAGAAGGAAAACTAAGAAACAGAAAAAACTTGATCACCAACAAGCCGGACGTCCACTCAGAGACCCAATCTGAAAGTCGGCAATTACAAAGACGACAGGTGGATAAATCCACAAAAATGGGAAGAAACCAGTGCAAAAAGGCTGAGAACACCCGAAATCAGAATGCCTCTCCTCCTACAGGGGATCGCAGCTCCTCATCAGCAAGAGAACAAGGCTTGAC